>OVAO01000998.1:0-16999 GCA_900406285.1 Biscutella auriculata
TCTACTTCAGGAAGTCGAAGTGCCAAAGACTTTTTAATTCTGGACATGGAAAAGTAGTCACCAAATCCACTTGTCTTTGGACGACGGTTCATCGCCACTGTTGGCGCAGACATCAACGTCAGGAACGGGGTTATTATGTTTCAGATGGGACAGACGGACAATATCCAAACTTATTACACGAGGCAAGGCACCAAACTGAAATACGAATTCGCCCTTCAGCTAGGACTCGCAAATGAGGACGATGGTTCATATATTCTGGTCTGGCAGAGTGTCACATATGAAGAATTCGAGGCTGATGAGGCTACTGAAGAAGAGTCTGAAGAAGAAGAGATCAACACCTTGTAAACACCAAATGTTAATTTGGAAGAAGAAAATGAGAATATAGAAGAACCTGACGCCTAGATAGATGGAAATTCGCTGTGGGATGACAGCTACAATAGGCAGGCTGGGTATCGAGCCATCACTCATCAAAATGATCAAAGCTGCTATCACCTCTCCATAAGCATTCTTGGCATCCCGATGGAACGAATATTGTGCGACATCAGCTCTACGGTGAATGTCATGACACGAGAACTCTGTGAAGACCTCGAGATTGAGTGTTTGCCTTACCCGAATATGACTCTGATGAGCAACACGGAGGAAATCATTCAACCTCTCGGGATCGCTCAGTACGTCCCTATAAGAATCGAGAACTCTTGGATTAACGCTGATTACTACGTTGTAGAATCGTTGGATGAAAGCATCGGCAGTCTGGTCCTTGGAACGGATTTTCTCTAAAATGCCGGAGGACAGATGGATTTTTAGACTCATGACCTGATTCTCAGACACGTGCATAGAGAGAATCATCACGAAGTCTATTTTCCTATCGGGACAGACACGTCTGAGATGACGGATGGTGGAAGCAGGATTTGGAATGGCGAACTCATCCAAAATTCTGAAACCAATTCAGAGGATATGGAATCAGATAGTCTAGAGAGAATCGAAGAAACTGAATTTTTGGACGGTGATACAGATAATCATGAGCCCAAAGTGCTATCTCCCGAGAATGAAGGTACTGTGAACAGTGCACATGCATATCTTAATGATCTATTTAAGAAGCTGATATGAAAAAAGGGAATAGTTAACCCGCCTGAGGAAGTCCTAAGAAATGAAACAGTTGAAGAGGCAGTCGCCCGTATTACCGACGGTATGCGTCGTTTAGCAGCAGAGTCTTCTAGTAAAGAGGATATTTCAGACCAAGAACCTACCACGCCTAACACCGAATCAACATGTATCCCGGGACATATAATGGCAGCCAGGGAAATGGCCCTGCGTGTGCTCATTCCGGAAAAGCAAGCGGAGATAGACCGCACTGCTATGGAGGAAATGGGAGCCCGGTTGGCAATAATCGAGGCCTCGTTCGACCGCGATTAAGTCGCTCGAGAAAACCCGTCAAGCTCAGCGACGTTAAGTTAATGAATCAGATCTTTGCTTGTTATTTTCTTTGTTTAAATATGAGTTGTGAGTAGTTCCCTTTAAGTGATTGGTTAGGCTAGATCAGGGCGCCGGGTCTATAGATCTGGTGTTCCGGGGTTCAGAACTACAAGTATCTTTTTCAATAAGGTGCTCTTAAGGCGTGATTGCAGTCCGGCCGGCTCAGTCTTGATCTAAAGAAAGCTTGTAAACTCTAAATGGGATAGTTAGCTTTGAGTTATACTTTATTGAGTTCTAGATAATATTCTTGATTGCCGAAATATTTGAGGCGCGAGAGCGCGGTATGGAAGCATGTTAGGGTAGAGTCTAGGATGGGCTATGGGAAAATGATTGCATCGGGATTTCTCAAAGCATTTGGACATGAGAGTGCGGTGTTAGGGAAATCCCGAGAGAGGCCCTTCATGTGAGAGTGGCTGGGCCCATATTTAATTCCTTAGACCTAGGATAAGATCAAAACCGGAACATCTAGTATTGACCTACTGCCTGCAATCTGATTGCCTGACCAATTGCCTATCTTGTCTTTAAAGTTTTCGTTATATTCCCCGTTTTAATCGCTTGTTTATGGTCACTTGCTCTTACTACAATCAATCGACAGTTTTAACAGGATTTTTAGTGACAGATATAAGATCCTGCTTAGACCTAGGATTCCGTGATAAAGTCTGTTGTCTCTAGTAAAACCTCCCGATTTGGTTCGATATATACCCTTAACTTCATTTATAAGCGGTTTAATTTCTTGTGCTCTACTTGTCTATAGTAGCACTAGTGGTAAACTTCTGTTTACCATGCATCCATCGTTTTGGTTCCGTCGCCTGCTGTGCAAGTGCTCCACCTCACCGTCGCTCTCTCTCCTCCGTTTGTTCTCCATCAGTTCTGGCACGATACATCTTCATCATTTACCCAAACATTTACCACCACAAAGTTTTGTTTCGATCGTAGTTGATATGTATGTGAGAATCTACAAATTTATCTCGTACGGCCCGGCGAGGCCGTACCCTCTCGTACGACGCGACCCCAATGTACTCCTCCGACTAAAACGTTCCAACATCAAGATCTCTCTCGATTGAACCTCGTCTTTTTCACTCAAAGATAAGCTACATCAAGATCTTTCTCGATTCTCCTTGTACGGCCGACGCAGCCGTACATGGTTGTACCCGGCGACCTCATTTAAAGCCATGGACCATTTCTCTCTTCCTTGCTACTTTCTATTGATTGTTCTTAATCTTTTAAGCCTTAAACGAGACCTAACAAGTTTCATCTCTTTTGCACTTAGGGTTTGGGAGATTTGAACTCGCAACGGACTCGAGTTCAAATCTCCCAAACTCTAAGTGCAACAAACATGAAACTTGTTAGATATGGATAAGAAATGAAAAGAACAAGATCAGTCGAGAGAGAATGGTAAAGAATGAAGAAAAGGTTGATGGTTCGAAATGAGGTTGTCGGGTATGACCGTGTAAAGCTACGTCGACCATAGAGGGAGAATGTTGCGTGATTCTCACGACTAGATGACTCCGGATCGAGGGAGATCCCAGTGTTTGATCGTTTCGGTCGAGGGAATATGTTTGAGGTTGCGTCGTACGAGAGGCTACAACCTTGTCAGGCCGTACAAGAAAAACTACTCTGAGTTTCACGTGTAGATGAACTCCGATCTTGACAAAAATTGGTGGAGATGAATCTTAGGGGAAATGAGGTGGGTCGATCGTGACATAACCGACGGAGCACCAGCGGAGGACGACGAGTGACGGTGAGGTGGCAGTGCTTGCACGACTGGCGATAGATTTGGTACGATGGTCGTAAATGATGAGAAACAAAGGGGACCACCAAGGGGATGAAGAACCCTTGGATACACTATAAGAGATTTAAGATATTATGCACTTAGACCGCTTGAGATATGACACACTCAAGCAAAGGAGCTAACAATAACTCTCTCGGTTTTTTATTTCAAAATGTTAGCTAAGGAGAAAGTTTTGACATCAAAGGGTTTAGATACTCAATGAAATGAAGAAAGCCCTAAAAGTAATTAGCAAAACGGAAAAACTCAAAGAAAGAAACGACAAGGACGCGTCTTGAGAGCTAAGGGTCATATTTTGGCTAAGTGTTTAGATGACTATCTTGGCGCGCCTTGGAGACTATGAGTTGGTTCATGTGCAATGGGCCTCATTAAAAATCTTGATGGGAAAACCCATTTGTACAAAACCCACCTAAGGTAAAAGAGTACTAATATGCTCGGTTTTATCGTTATTTAGTCTCGTCTTTTCCTTGGTTTGGTACATTCTCGTTTGTTTTAGAGTCTTTTAGAATTGCATTCGTGTACATATTGATTTTCAAGGTGTTTAGGAGAACCGTGCAACATTCGGGTACGAAAAGGACTGAAACAAGCAAGAACGAGTCAACTCTAGAAGTCAACCAAGCCCAGTATCGGCCAGAGTGCAGAGGATATCGACCAGGGAGTGGCCGATGCTCCAATATCGACCAGAGAGGAAGTGATATCGACCACTTCATGGCCGATGCCCCAGTATCGGCCACATAAGGATCAATATCGGCCCCCTCCTGGCCGATATTGCATCTGTCATTTGCCAAAAGACTAATTTGCCCCTAGCTCATTTTACCCTAATTGTCCCTCTATTTAAACCCCATTTCTATTTAAGATGTTTTACTGGAGAATCTCTCCTTTGGGTTTTGCCTTTTTGGTGATAACTCTGGATCGATGTTTTTAATCAGTTTTAAGTTTTAATCTGAATCTCTACTTTAGTTTAATCTCTTTATTCTTAAAGCTTAGATCTTAGGTTCCAATCATGCCTAAGCATGAATCCCGAGTTGGATTTTGTGCTCTGGCCATGATTAGTGAGTAGTCTTTTATTCTGAGCTTATGGATTAGTTAGATCTGGTGATTTTAGGAATTGATCTGGTGTTTATGCTTTCATTCTTTCATTGATCTTCATGCCTTGTGTGTTTAATGCTTTAAAAGATCTGATCCATCTATTTTAGATCCGTTCCTTTCTGGTTTGCCTAGGAGATTTTGATAGGTTGTTAGATCGGAGCAATGCATGCTAAATATATTCTATTGACGCGGGAGTGCTTAGGATTGTTTAGAGGTTGGAAGGAATTACTCTTATTGCTTTATGGATATTGAATCTAGTCAAGAGATTGCGAGGGTCTTATCTGGAAAAGGGATATTCATAGATCTAGGATTAGCAGAATCTTGTTTTAGTTAATCACCTGTTTCCTGAACTCTAATCACCGGTTTCTTTCTCTAGTCCATTCGCTTAGGATTGTTCTACCCTTTCTCTTCGCTTGTTTTGCTATGTTTACTTTATGCCATCATCTTAGGATTGTTAGTGATAACATTCAATTCCTATTCTGCTTAGACCAACTAGACTCTATATAGGTTGATTGATCTAGTACAACTCCCGATTTGGTTTGATATATACCCATCTACTTCATTTGTAACTCGTGTATAGTAGCAGTAGTGGAAATATTTTGTTTATCAAATTGTCGTTGTTGCCGATTCGGGATTCTTTTCGTACTAACAATTAGTTCTTTTCATTTGACTGGGACTACGCTTTCTTTTCCTTTCCTTTTCACTTTTCTCCTTAGACGATTTCAGGTACCCTGAATCACTATGGAATCTCATCTGCACATCTTCGGTTGAGCTTATCACCCCCCGCCTGCTGATCAGATAATTGGTTTCGAGGATACCCCGACAATCTACGAGATGCGATCTGGGATTCGTTCCCCACCAATTTCCTCACACTCATTCCAAATCGGGTCAGAATTTATCGCATTAATAGAAGAACATAAATTTATTGGTTCTCCTGATGAAGATACTTTAGAACATCTAGATCGTTTTGAAATGATTTGCAATACTGTTAAATTTGATGGTGTGAGTGAAGACACGCTTAAATTGCGTCTTTTCCCTTTCTCACTTGGCAAACGTGCGCACCTGCCTACGACACAAGAAGCATTCAACACTCACGTCGGAGAACTACAACAAACCACCATTCTAGCAATGGCAGACTCCAAACCTCACCTTTCCGATCAATGTGCCGATTTCGCTCACCAATTACATCTTCTCTCAAACGTCATGGCAAAAATAGATGTTACTCCTACAACAACCAGTCAACCGGATTTTTTCCATGCCATTACTCTTCGTTCAGGCAAAGCCTTGCCGCCTTGGACTCCCATTGTGGACAATGCAAACCCAAGTTTGGGGGAGCCAACTCCGAGAGTTGATAAGCCTATAATGGATCAAATTGTCAACGACGTTGAGAGCGAAGACCACATTGAAAGTGAGGCCGCTCAACCAACAAAGAAAAATAGTAAAGCTAGCAACCTTAAAGTCTCGCACTACACACCGCGTTATGAACCAAAACTTCCATTCCCTAGACGTCACAAAGATAAGTTGATTAAGAAATATCAGAGTTAGTTTGAAGAACATATGAAAGAAGTTCAGATAGCTATGCTTATATTAGATGCTTTTATGCCCATACCTCAATATAGCAAGTTCTTGAAGGAAGTTATCAAGAGCAAGATAAAACACATCGAAGGAAGAATTGATCTAACCGAGGAATGTAGTGCGATTATTCAGACTTTACCTCCTCCGAAAAAACTAAAAGACCCAGGAAGCTTCACCTTACCGTGTTCCATAGCACATCTGATGTTTGATAAATGCCTCTGCGATCTTGGAGCATGTGTGAACGTTATGCCACTCTCCACTGCTCCGAAACTTAGTTTCAACACCTTTAAGCCCTGTAGACTATCCTTAGTGCAGGCTGACCGATATGTGAAAATCGCAATCAAAATTCTAGAAGATTTGTCACTCTGCATAAATGGAAGGCAATTCCCAACATACTTCGTCATCCTCGAAATGAAAGAGGAACCCAAGGACCCTCTGATTCTCGAATGACCTTTTCTAGCAATCGCTAGAGCTGTCATCAATGTCAAAAATGGCAAGATAGACCTCCATATGGGAATAGATCAAGTGCAACAATTTGACATGAAAGAGGTCATGAAAAAGCCAGATCTTGAAGATCACACCCTCAGTGTTGAAATACTTGATGAGTTGACTGATGAGTTCCTAGACGAGATGCAGGAGGAAGTTACCTCGGTTGAAGAAGAAAATAAACTATTTGGGATACAAACCAAGGCGTTAGACCTGGAGGACTCTGATGGAGATATTGAATTTGAAGACTTGCCCCAACCCAAAAACCTCAATGTTAAGACAGCAGAGGCTGGAACCTAGAAGGAAACTCGTAAACCCTCGGTTGAAGAGGAATGAAGCGAACTTAAAACTCCTAAGCTTGACCTCAAACCCCTCCCGAAATGTCTCAGATATGAGTTTCTCGGTCCTAACTCAACCTACCCTGTGATCATAAATGATTCACTAAAGGACGAAGCGGTTGAATGCCTGATTTCCGAACTCAGGAAATATAGAAGAGCCATTGGATACTCTCTAGATAACATAAAAGGGATTTCCCCTTCGTTATGTATGCACATAATTCATTTGGAAAATGAATCAATGTCGTCTATAGAGCACCAAAGACGGCTGAACCCCAAGTTAAAAGAAGTTATGAAAGAGGAGATCCTTAAACTACTTGATGCCAGAATCATATATCTTATCTCCGATAGTAAATGGATCTCACATGTGCATGTGGTTCCCAAAAAGGGTGGAATCACTGTCGTAAAAAATGATGAGGACGAGTAGATCCCCACGAAGACCATAACTGGCCACATGGTGTGTATCGACTACAGGAAATTAAATACGGCAAGTAAGAAAGATCATTTTCTTCTGCCCTTCATATATCAAATGTTTGAACGATTAGCTAGTCATCCGTATTCCTGCTTCTTAGACGGATACTCTGGATTTTTTCAGATTCCCATTCATCCGCAGGACCAGAGGAAAACGACTTTCACCTATCCATATGGCACTTTTGCCTATAGGAGAATGCCCTTTGGCCTGTGCAACGCACCTGCGACATTTCAGAGGTGCATGATGTCAATTTTCGCGGAGCTAATTGAGGATATCGTTGAAGTCTTCATGGACAATTTCTCAGTACACGGACCCTCGTTTTCCGCCTCCCTGACCAACCTCTGTAAGGTCCTTGAGAGGTGTGAGGATACCAATTTGGTGCTTAATTGGTAAAAATGCCATTTTATGGTAAATAACGTAATAGTCTTGGGACCCAAGATACCAGAAGCAGGAATTGAGGTCGACAAAGCCAAAATAGATGTCATGATGCACCTAGCATCGCCAATCAATGTAAAAGAAATCATAAGCTTCCTCGACCACGCCGGTTTCTACCGACGTTTTCTTTAAAGATTTCTAGAAAATCGCGAGACCTCTGATAAGACTCCTCTGTAAAGAGACAGATTTCATCTTCGATGACGAATGTCTGGCAGCTTTCACGAAAATCAAGAAAGAGCTGATAAGCGCGCCCATTGTCCAACCTCCAGATTGGGGATTGCTATTTGAGATAATGTGCGACGCTAGTGATTATGTTGTAGGAGCAGTCCTTAGGCAGAGAAAGGACAAAAAGCTGCATCTCATATATTATGCAAGCATAACGCTTGATGATACTCAGATAAAGTATGCTACCACCGAGAAGGAGTTGTTGATGATAGTTTTCGAAATTGAAAAATTTATGTATTACCTGGTAGGCTCAAAAATCATCGTTTACACAAATCATGCAGCCCAAAGGCATTTATTCGCAAAGAAAGATGCAAAACTCAGATTACTCAGATGGATCTTGTTGCTTCATGAATTCGATCTTGAGATAAAGGATAAAAAGGGAATAAAAATGGGGTTGCTAATCATCTGTCTAGAATGAGAATCGACGAAAGTATGCCTATAGATGATTCCCTACCAGAAGAGCAGCTGATGGGCATATTGCTCTATAACCATCTGGAAACTATGCATGATACGCTCTACGACATTGGAGCTATCACTGTGAATCCTCAGAGAGACCCTTGGTATGCTGATATTGTGAACTTCCTTGCATGTGGAACGGAACCACCAGACTTGGAAGGATATTGAAAGAAGCAATACCTGAAGCACTCCAAGCGTTTCTACTGGGATGAACCCTACTTGTACACTCTCTGTAAGGACGGTCTATACAGAAGATGTGCTGCTGAAGAAGAAGTTAAAGGAATTTTAATGCACTGTCACGATTCCCCTCACGGTGGACATTTCGCGACCTTCAAAACCGTTGCAAAGACACTACTAGCCGGTTTTTGGTGGCCCACTATGTTTAAGGATACACATTACTTCATAGTGCGTTGTGACCCGTGTCAAAGAAAGGGCAACATCAGCAAGAGAAATGAGATGTCTCNTATGTCTCAAAACCTGATAATGGAAGTCGAGGTATTTGACGTCTAGGGTATAGAATTTATGGGTCCCTTTCCAACCTCTTTCGAAAATACGTACATCCTAGTCGTTGTTGACTATGTGTCAAAGTGGGTGGAAGCAATTGCGTGCCCCACTAATGATGCTAAGGTCGTCACAAAACTGTTTAAAAGCAGAATTTTCCCGAGGTTTGGAATTCCTAGGATCATCATAAGTGATGGTGGATCCCACTTCATAAACTGGACTTTTGAGAAACTTCTAAGAAAGTACGGGGTAAAGCACAAGGGTGCCACACCTTATCATCCTCAGACTAGTGGTCAAGTTGAAGTCTCTAACAGAGAGATTAAGTCCATCCTTGAAAAGACAGTTGGGATCTCCAGGAAAGATTGGTCTACCAAACTAGATGATGCATTGTGGGCCTATAGAACAACGTTTAAAACTCTAATAGGAACCACGCCCTTCAACCTGCTGTATGGAAAATCGTGCCATCTGCCTGTAGAAATGGAGTAGAGAGCTCAATGGGCGATCAAGTTTCTCAACTTTGATCTTAAATCCGCTTAAGAAAAGCGTGAAATTCAACTTGAAGAGTTGGATGAAATTCGCCTAAACGCTTATGACAACGCCCGACTTACAAAGAAAAAAACAAAGCCTTCCACGACAAGAAAATTGTCCGTAAAAAGATCAAAGAAGGAGATCTTGTGTTACTCTTGAACTCAAGGTTAAGACTCTTCCCAGCAAACAGAAATCCGGATGGTCGGGACCTTTTCCTGTTTTAGAAGTGCGTCCTTATGGTGCGGTTGTTCTTCAAAATGATAAAGGCGATGTGTTGGTCGTCAATGGTCATCGTGTGAAACCTTATTTAGCAGAAGCTATGGTTGAAGACATCGACTGCATCCATCTTTTGCACTTTCCTTGAGAGTCCTCTGAGCGTTCGTCAAGCTAATGACGTTAAACGAGCTTGCTTGGGAGGAAGTCCCATGTCTATCCTTGTAAATAGTCTTTAGTGATCTCGATTAGCGTTATTGCTTGCTACCGGGTTTGCTTGGAGTTTCTCATTTTTGCAGGTTCCGGAGAATCGGATCGAAAAAAAAAAAATCGCCGAACCAATATTTACCAAGGACAGACTGATATCAGTCACGTCCCGGTCGATATGGTTGTATCGGCCATGACCAAGCCAATATCGGTCATGTTGTGGCCGATACCGACAACCCCACCACTTAAATTTTTTTCGGTTTTCAGATCTGTTACGGGATTCTCTCGGGTTTATTCGGTCCAATTTTTACCTCTATAAAAGCGGTTTTTAGGACCACATGACTTTTATCACTTTTCTCTCAAGCTCTTGTTTTCATTCAAATCCTTCATATCTCTTGCTTTTTCCATAAACCATTATTCTCGTTAAGGTATTTTCCTTACCATTTATGGTTCCATGATCTTTATTTCATTTCGGCTCTACACTCAGTTTTGTGACCATCTAAAAAATCGGACATGCAACATTCTTTGGTCCAAATTTTTAAACCTTTTCCCGCGATTTTATTTAAAGTCGGTTGTGTTTGCTGAGTATTGATTTTCTCGTGCTAACTTTTTCTCTTGACAATTTTAGTACAACATGTCGAACAACACCTGCTCTTTAGGTAACTCCTCAGCAGAACTCTATGCGGGACATTCAAGCAACCATGGGCGTTTGGCTGGACGTCGGGTTACGCGGTCACGTCGAAATGATAATCATGAGCCAAGAGTTGAACGCACATGGAATTTAAATGCGGTCCAGGATGGAGATATCCAGGCCCTTTATGCGTTGTTTCTGGAAAAGGAGCATGTCGGAACATTAGTCGGGTCCGCTCTCACACTGCGCCATCTCGGTCTCTTTGACGACGTGATGAATTTAGTCCGCACTATGGGTGTCGCAGGATTCGTTGACTTTGGAGGCATGACTTGTGTCGAGAAAACATGCATGTTCCTCACCACCTTCCGGTTCAATCTCTACGACGATTTCACGCGCTCTGCAGATTCTGAGATTGGATTTTTGAGCTACCGTGACCGATACAGAAATCACCACCAGACGAGCATCAAGGCATTTGCCAACATGTACCACCTCCCCACCAATGGGAGTGGGCACTTCGCCGTCAGGACCGATGAGGAAAGATATTTCTTGGAATTTATTGGAAGCGGCACCTTCGTGACTGGCGAGAAAAAAGCTCCAGTATTCGGCATCCAGCGATCCGTTACATGCACAAACTCATTGCCAGTGTCTTTTTCACGAGGAAACCCGCGATCACCATTGATATTGACGAACTCCGTTTCCTCATGATCGGAGTAGTCTCGTGGATTCGAAGATGCTTCAACTGGGAAGACATGTTCCCTTCTGTCGGACGTTGTCAGCTAGAGCTTATCAGGCCCCTCGACTTCTCGCTACAAAACGTAAGAGATCGTATCATAGTCGAACCATATGCTTCTGCTCAGATCATTGTCGGCGGTCTTCTCACCACCCTATTCTCGGAAAATGGAGTAGAGGACCACCGTGACACTATGATACCTCTAGGCTTGATGAACCTCGCCTACTTAAAGAGCACAAAATTCCAATCCGGGAAGTCACAGGAGAAATTCGTCTACAACTTCACCACTCGTCGAGGACGCAAGGAATTCTTTCTCCTGCCCAATGAGCAGTTCACCCCGTTCCTCGTCAATTGCTTCAACATAGACTTTAGTCCCATACCTGCTCAATTGTATAACCCCGAAGGTCCCTACCCTATTGAGCCATTGCTTGCACGGAAGCGTAGCTTCGACACATTCAAAGATGAACCAGAATGGGCTCTAGAAAACGACAAATACTTCTCCATGTATGGGTACGGATCTTACCACGATTTCTAGGTAACCCTAAACACCTTTTTGTAAATATGCATTTAGTTTTCTTCGTTTATTTTCGGTTCTTTTTCTTTGCTTGGACATACACAGAGACTGTGTAGTATNAGTTTGGGGGAGGAACTACCTTTCGTGCTAATGTATGTTTGTTTGTTCGTTTTGTTTTCTTTCCCTGATTCTCATATTGCATTGTTAATAGCTATTTTTTTATGAAAAAACCAAAAAGATTTTTGCTTTCATTCGGTTTTCTCTTTTTGTCTGCATAACATTCTAGCTTAAGATCGAGTCACATTTAGCATGCATTCGGTTTTTCAAAAGAGAGCTTTAGAACCTTTACTCGCCAATCATCGATTTCACCTTGTAGTCTCGAAAAGTCTTGAAGTTCGTTGTCATTGACCTTGATGTCTAAAAAGCCAAGTCCTCAGATCTTGAAGCCTACTTGCTTAGGATTGCTTTCATTTTAATATGGACTTTAATTAGCATGATAACCTGTTTCACTTGTGTTTCATGGTCTCTCTTATTTCATGAACAAGTTTGGATACTTAAACCAAAACACTCTTGGTTCAACTCGGTTATCCTCATTTTACGGATAATGCCTCTCACCCGATCACCATGAGCGTAAACACGTGTGAGTCTTCATTACTTCTTTTTAGTGACTGAGGATTTTGCAAAAGCCTGATAGATATAGATGAAATACGCCTTTTTGGGCAAGCCACTACTTCTACTATGGGTTAGTAGAGCAGAGACAAGCAAAAAGCACGGTCAAATGAATAGAGTGGGTAGATATCAAACCAAATCGGGAGGTTTTGCTAGAGACAACAGACTTATAAGGAAATTCTTAGGTCTATGCAGGATTTTATGTCTGTCATTAAAAATCCTGTAATGATTGTCGTTTTAATAGCTGTAAAGCAAGTGACCATTCAACAAGTAAACTAAGCAGAGAATAACGAAGATTTAAATAAAACGAATGCAGACAATTGATCAGGCAACAACTTTTAGGCAATGATCCTAGGTCTAGGTGCTCCGATTTTAATCTTATCTTAGTGTTAAGGATTTTAAATTGGACTCAACCACTCTCCAATGAAGAGCCTCTCTCGGGGTAACTCTAACATCGAACTCTCGTGTCTGTATGTTTTGAGAACCCCGAATCAGTGACTTTCCCATAACCCATCCTAAATGATATCCTAACATGCTTCAATACCGCGCGCTCGCGTCTACATATCTAGTCAATCAAGAACATCATTTAGAACTGAATAAGGCAGAAACTAAAAGCTAACAATTCCATTTAGGGTTTAGAAGCTTTCTTTAGATCATGATTGAGTCGGCCGGACTGCAATCAAGCCTTAAGAGCACCTTATCACATAAGATCTATAGATTCAGTTCCCTGATCTAGCCTAACCAATCACCTAAAGGTAACTACTCACAAATCATAACTGAACAAAAGAAATAACAAGCAGAGATCTGATTCATTAAAACTTAAGGCAAGGTTCCTTACAGCAAGAGAACCAGATCTAAAAGTACAGAGAAACTAGACAAAAATGTCCTCTAACCACCTAAAAACGTCACCACTCTCTATCCTATTCCATTTGCAAATAGTGACAAGAGGTGAGTATTTTTAGATGAGCAATCATGGGAAAAATGTCCATTTTTGGCAAAAAGAATTCATGATATCGGCCACAGCTTGGCTGATACTAGATACACCATGGCCGATATTGAGTCCTTCTAGGCCGATATTGAAATCTTGTGCAGCACGTGGCCGATATTTCTTTGTCTCTGGCCGATATTGGAATCATGAGCAGAGCCTGGGCGATATTCATTGGTCTGTGGTTGATATTGGCTCTGGTTGACTCCCGGAGTTGACTCGTTTTTGCTCATTTTCGTCCTTTTCGTCCCCGAATGTTGCATAGTCTTTCTAAAAACCTGGAAATGCAATATGTACAAAAATGTAATCCTAAAAGACTCTAAAACAATTGAAAATATACAAAACCAAGGAAAAGACGGGATTAAAATAACGATAAAAACCGAGTATATCAACTCCCCCAAACTTAAACCTTGCTTGCCCTCAAGCATAACAAAATTCAAATAAGAGAAAGAGGTTTGAAAAACGAGAGCATATCGGTCCAAAGTCAGCAATGAGAGCGTTTCCAATCATGCATAAATACTCGTCCTATCATTCAAGCTCAATTTCCATCCATCATTATTACAAGGCCAAGGCGATCCACCTAATTAAGCCTATTCATGCTTTCCTACATTTATTCAGGTGAGCGTGAAACATTTTCAAGACATGCACAACGGTTTCAATCAGTTCGGTGTAAAGGGGATTTAACGCAAAAGAGAGAAGGTTCCTCAAGGCATGGAGTTTGATTGTAACAAGGGTTCTCCCGTGGAGTGAAAGGGTTAGAGCAAAACCGAGTAAGATAGAGAGCGTTTAGGGGACCAATATCGAGCATCCTGAACCATCTAAACAAGACTCTAGACCTACCCAATCCTACTCTCTTTGAATTTTCTTCTTCACCATTTTTTTCTTTCTTTTCTGAGACTTAATGATTTTTCTTTCTTTCTAGACTCTTTTCTTTTTCTACTCCAAGGCTTTTATTCTTTTTTTTTCTTTTCTTTTGTTTTTTTTTTCTTTCTCCTAGAGCATTTTTCTTTTCTTAAACTAGAGTCTATCTAAACCGCTTTGATTTCATAATCCACATCCCTTTTTCTTTATTTTCTCTGGTGATTTTTCTTCCTTTCTCTACCCACCCATTTCTTTTCTCTTTCTTTTGCTTCCAATTTTCTTTTTTTTCAACGAACACTCCCATAATCCTAACTTCTTCTACCCATTGCATGATAAATGACACTTTAGGTTTCCCAAGCTTTTTTTTTCCTCTCAGACCCAACATCCTAGACTACCCAATGGATGTTCTCAATCGGTGCTCTTAATCTTTCAGGTTTTTGCAAAACTGGCAATCACTAAATCAATCAAAAGCTTTCTTGAGTGTTTAGGCTAGGGTAAAAGGGAGAGAGGGGAATCATTCTAAAAGGGAGAATGACTGAGTTCAGGCAAAAAGTGTATAGGCTCAAGTGCCTAAAACTAGTTTGAAATAAGAAAACCATGAATGTGTTGTGCATTCAAGATCATGTTAGTTGAAATTCAGGATTAAACTCAAATAATAATGAAAGCAATCGTAAGCTAACAGGCTTCAAAATCCGAGGACTTAACTTTCTAAATTTCCGGATCAAGAACTAGAACTTCAAGACTTTTCAAAACTACATGAATGGACTCGATGGTTACGAGTAAAGACGTTAAAGCTCTCTTTTGAAAACCGAATCAAATCGAAAAGCTTTTTGGTTTTTCTAAATTTTTTTTGATTTTTTTGCTTTTTTCTCAAAATCAACTTAACTATTTACGATGCATGCAAGACTTAAACAAAATAGAAAACGACATTAGTACTAAGGTGGTCCCTCCCCCAAACTTAAACTACACAGTCCCTGTGTAAGTCGAAGGAAGGAACCAAAAATAATAGAAATAAAATCTAGTTGTATTCTAGACAAAGGTGTTTAAGAATGGAACTCAATAAATGTTGGCGGGGGATCGAATTCTCCGTCAGTGGAGAAAGAAGGGGACTCGTTGTCGGTGGAAGGAACCGAGGGAGCTGGAATGTTGCGGCGCGGGCGCTTGGTTCACCGCCTTTTGATGTACGACCTCTCTCCTGAGTCTCTTCATCTGAGTTAATCCACTCCGGGGTGGCAGAACTAGATCTGGCACAACTGATCAAGCTCTTGACAGCTGCGGTCAATTTCTAGTTCTGGCGAAGGAGCTTGTCAATTACTTTTTGCATCCCCTTAACAATTGATGCTGTCTTCCGAACAACACGATCCCTGAAGCGATTCTCTCTGCGAACTCAGTGCGCCTCTAGAAATAGGTCCTGAGTGGGTTCGGGCGGAAGAGGTGCAGAGCTAGCGGTGCTGAGTAGCGAGCAATCCCGAATACAATCGCAGATTGGTCGCGGAAATATTCAGCGGTGAGAGAAGGGTTGCCATGCTCATCCTCGTTTGCAACGCCAATCCCTGAGTCAGGGCATAGTAGATTTCGTAGATCCTGGTGGTTGTGGCTGAACATCAGGTTAGCCGGCGTGGAAATAGAAGTGATCGCGGAGTTGGGAAGAAGGTTATGGCGCTTCTGGTTGCCAGACGTGAAAGAATAAATATATCGCCTCCAGAGCATTCCGTTCAGGAATTCGCTTTAGGTAGTCATAGTCCATCAGTCTCGGCGTTGTGCCCAAATTGTGTTCGCGAAGAGGGACATTGGCAAACCGCAGAATCGGGGTCACAAATCTCCCGACGAAAATCTTGGGTGTTGCATCCTTGGTAGTCCAACCTCTCTTCTTAACTGCCATGAGTTGATGACACAGAAGCTTCACGGGACTAAATTTTCGGAACTCCAATTCCGGGAATAATCCGTCGTTTTCACGACTGGTACGGATCAACGACGCCAAGCCAAGGCCGAGAAAACTCAGCTTATCTGTGTGCACAGCTCCGGTCTCACGTCAAGTAGTGAATGAGTGAGACAAGACTTTGTGCATGTATCTGACTGCGGGGTGTCTAATTAATGAGCCCTTCGTAGTGCCTACCTTGAACTCCTTCGAACCAATCGTCTTCCATAGTAGCTTTAGCTCAGTGATGACGAGCTTGCCATCCCTTACTCCACCCTTCAGAAAGGTGAAGATTTCTACAATCTCGTCGAATTAAACTCGACGCTCAATATTGTCCCATCCAGTGAATCAAAGATAACCTTTGTCAGAATCATCGTCCAGGTCTTCATCCGGAAAATAAACATCCAACAAGGCAAGAAATGCCCAAGTCTGCTCCTGAAATCCGGGCTGACGAAAATCCAACGAAGAGCCAATACCCATTGCCGAGTTCCTTTATGTTGCGACGTCGGGTAAGACGGACTCAGCGAATTTATGCTCCATTAGCCCGTGGTAGCGGGTAAGCTTGGTGGGCTCCACTATGCGGTCTACAGGGTTTTCCGAGTCTAAGGGCGGGGGAAAGAATGCAGAATTCTCCGTGGCATCCGCAGAATTCCACGAATGAGGGAAGTAATTGGGTCTGAGATCCACGTTAAACTCAATATCATCTGCAACGTTCTCGACATATGGGGCATGTCGTAATGTGGACGCCTTGGGGCGATCTCGTGATGTCGAGACGTGTCGTTCCAGATCTGGAAAGTCGGCACTCAATTGCGCCCATACATCATTCAAATCTGGTATAAATTGGTTTGCCATGAAATATCTACAAAAAGAAATCGAACTCAAAATATAGTCAGTTTAGATAATCACG
>OVAO01000999.1:0-16993 GCA_900406285.1 Biscutella auriculata
TAATGCAATAAATCTTGTATGATTGAAATTATTGTTAGCAAATATTTGCCTAGTCAAATATGCTAGTATGATTTTTTGTGGTAGATTTATTTTGTTTTAATATAATAGATGTTTAATTTAATATAGATAAATTCAACATNATTTCATGATATTAAGAATCTAAAATATTTTTAAATTTTAAATATGGTTTGATTTATGATTTGTTACGATAATAATATTATTGTTTGGAAAATAATATTTTAATTCGTTTTGGTTTGTTATACATATATATCTAATTTTATTTTCCTAATCATTGTAGGAAATAGTTCATTATGACTGTTTTATGGTAGATTTATTCTGTTTTAATATAATAGATAAATATCTCATCCGTTCCTCAATAAATGGTGTTTAAGTTAAAAAAAATTGTTCCAAATAAAATGATATTTTTGGTTTTCTATGTAAAATTTATTATTTTTTGTTATTTTGACTGTTTATATTCTGCAGATTGATTTCTTATTGATAAGATTATAGTTATGTAGACAATAAATAATGTTTTTGTGTAAGAAAAATACAAAATTTATTGATTTATTAATCGATATATAAATAGCTTAAACATCAACTAAAAAAGAACATAGGAAATATTAGTTACAGACGAGATTAGAATTACACTAATTAATAAAGCTTACGAATAAATTTTTGTTTGAGGTTCTAAAACTTTTATAATTAGAAAAAAAAGTAAACCGATTAAGCAACTGAAAATAAAATAAATGCTCGGACCAAATGGATGAACCAAAGATAAGTGTCAACATATGATAAAATTGATGATGAAGACATAATCATGAATCACTGATTTGAAGTTGATCATAATTGAAGTCTTGAACGTCCTTGTTGATAACATAGAGTCTCATTTTTTTTTTTCCGGCAAAGACTCGATAATACTTCCGGGAGATTAGATGGCTCAGTCAGGTACTACAGAGTTAAAATAGATGTAGCTATAAGGGTTGGATCTTACTCCCCTTGCGAGGCTGTTCGCCGTAGAGTTGAGAGGCCTCGGGATGGAAAACACCTCGGCTCTACGGAATCTATCCTGGAGTTGAGAGATTCAATGAGCTCCTCCCAAAAAGCAAGCCAGGCCGATGGATTGCGGATCATGTCCATGAGCTCCGAACTATCTGTGAAGAAGACTGCATGCTCAAACCCGCCTATCATTCAGACATTGCATCGCCCATCTCAAAGCTCCAACCTCTGAATGTAACGGTGAAACGTCCTCGGGATATTCCGGGCTCCGAACTCTGGGGAGGGAAGGAGATCGGAACGCATATCCCACCCGAGACCTGCATAGTCGTCTGATTCCTTCCACGACCCGTCCACTAAACATTGAGTGACATGAACCGGCAGCTGAGGCATCACGGGGGTTGACTCCATCTTCTCTCTGTCGTTTGCAGCAAACCAGGCTGTCATCTCCGCTCTTGCCTACTCCACCAATTCCCTAGGATCCTTTCGTATATTCTTGAAAACCATCTCGTTCCTTCCTTTCCAAATGAACCATAGGACCCATGGGAAAACCCTCTTTGCGTCCCCATGAGAATTGTCCCTAATCCCGAAATTCATGTTCTGGAAGACCGATGCCCCCGAGAATCTTGAAAGGTGTGAGGGTATCCCCGACAGTGCCCACACTTGCCGGGCGACCGGATATTCGAACAACGAATGCTGAACTGATTCCTCCTCATTCCCACAGAGGTCACATCCCTGGTCCCCTCTTATGCCTCTTCGCACAAGATTCCCTCTTACCGCTATCGAATCCGTCAAAATTTGCCACATAAAATGATGGATCTTGGGGGGGGATACTTAACTTTCCAGACGGACGCCTGTAAGACCTCAACGGATGGTCCAAAAACTGGCCTCTGGCTCGACTCTCGAGCTTGCCTACATACCTTGTAGTCCGATCTAACCGAATATTTCCCTGATGAAGAAAAATGCCATCCCATCGAGTCCACTTGTGCTCTTGAGGATCTCCGCATAATTCTGATAATAGGAATATCTTCTGGGTGAATCAATGCTTCAATAAGGTCCATGTTCCATTGGTTAGTTCTTCCATCGATTAAGTGAGCGACGCGGAGGGAAGGGTATATTATAGCACCTCTGCATCTGGCTGGTCTTGGGATAGGAGCTGGTATCCAGGGATCATCCCATACTGAGATGGAAGAACTTGTACCCACCCTCCTAATTAATCCTCTGTTCACCAAGTTTCTAGCCGAAGAAATACTCCGCCAACCATAGGAAGGCGAGCTCGTGGAAGTCAGAGCCATAGGAGATGAATCCCTGAAGTATCGTCCCTTATACGTTCTACTAAACAAAGAATGGGGGAACTCGTAAAGTCTCCATAGTTGTTTCGCTTGGAGAGCGGAATTAAAGTCTTCCAGATCCCGGAAGCCCAGGCCTCCTTCAGTTTTCCCTTTGCATAACTTCTCCCACTTTTGCCAATGGATACCTCGCCTTTGTCCATCCCCGCTCCACCAGAAACGCGCTATTGCACTCGTGAGGGACTGCAAAGTAGCCTTAGGAAGCCTATAACTGGACATCACATAAGAAGGGAGAGCCGTGAGGACCGACTTTATAAGCACTTCCCCCCCCCCCCCCCCCCCTAAACATCCCGTTTACATACACTCCACCCACCCNTAACAAAAGCGAAAATTTTCGTTTTTGCCCCGCCCAAGCTTTCAGGGAGACCCAAATAAGTATCCATACCTCCTACTCTGTCGATTTGCAAAATGCCTCGCGCTTGGGTCTTGTCTGCCTCTGAAACTCTGTGCCCGAATTGTATAGATGACTTTCCAAAATTTATTTGCTGGCCCGAAGCCCTCCCGTATTTATCTTGAATCCCCATAATTTCCCGACATTGTGTCTCGTTCACTTTACAGAAAAATAAACTGTCATCCGCAAACAGGAGGTGGGTTATCGGGGGGCAATGCCTAGCCACCCTTATTCCCGTGAGGACCCTTTCCCTCTCCGCCCTTCTGATGTTAGCAATTAGGACTTTCGTACAAAGAATAAACAGATATGGCGAAAGCGGGTCTCCCTGGCGCAATCCCCTACCAGGGGAAATCTCCCCTTGTGGATTTCCGTTCGGGAGCACTCTATATCGAACCGTTGACACACACCGCATGATGCGATCAGTCCAACTTTCCCTAAACCCCAGTTTCCACAAGAGTTTCTCGATAAACACCCATTCAAGTCTATCGTAGGCCTTGCTAATATCTGTCTTGACTGCCATAAACTCGGTTTGACACATCCTATTAGTCCTCAATCCATGGAACATTTCCTGTGCTATAAGGATGTTATCTGTGATTAGCCTACTCGGCACAAAGGCCGATTGCGTCTCTGATATCATACCCGGCAAAATCTTTTTCAGCCGTTGACACATAATCTTCGATATAATTTTGTATCCCACATTACATAAGCTGATCGGCCTAAATTCTTCCATCCTTGTCGGCCTATCCACTTTTGGGATCATACAAATATTTGTTTCATTAAGTCGCTCATCCAGTATCCCAGCGGTGAGGAAATCAATGACCATGTCGACGGTACTAGTTTTAACGATATGCCAGTATCGTTGGTAAAACAACGCCGTCATGCCATCGGGTCCGGGTGCCTTCCCCGGATACATCATAAAAATTGCGTCCCGGACCTCTCTTTCCGAAGCTGGCGCCATAAGTGATGCATTCATATCCGATGTCACTTTTGCCGGAATATCTTGAATAGCCTCCTCAAGGTCCGAGGGAGACGATGACCTGAAAAGATCCGAAAAATAATTCACCGCTACTTGAGTTAAGGCTTCATCCGATTCCTACCACCTTCCGTCTGAGTCATACATACCCGATATTCTATTGCGCGCTCTTCGCTGTTTCGTTTGCGAGTTGAAGAATTTCGTGTTGCGGTCCCCTTCACTCAGCCAATTATTCCGGCTTTTCTACTTCCAATAAATTTCCTCATTTCTGTAGGCCTCCCTCAACTTCCCTGAGATGGCATAAATCTCTTGTTGCGTCCTAGTGTCATCCTTTAGGAATTCTTCCAGCGTCTGTTTTAACTTCTCTACACTCGCTCTTTCCTCTCTAGCCTCCCTCGCTCGCCATGCTGATATGGCTGACCGGCAGGTTGCAATTTTGTATGCATACGCTGTCGTTTGTCCATTGCTGTCTTTATTCCAACCGCTGCCAATAACGTTCTCTATACCGTCCCTTCCCAGCCATCTTTTATCAAATCTAAATTGGGCCTTTCTTTTGTATTTCTTATCATCTACTATGGCCAAAATTGTTCGATGGTCCGAACCAATCATTTGCAAGTAGTCCACCCACGAGTGGGGGAACAAAGCATGCCATTCTTCATTTGCGAGGGCTCTATCTAATTTGCATCTTATAATACTTGAGTGGCGGTTCCCTCTCCAGGACATCTGGTCGCCCTTACTCTGGAACTCAATCAGGCCACAATTTTCTATCATAACATTAAAACTGGCAAACGATGATGCCGGTCTCAAATTGCCTCCCGTCTTTTCGTGATTCCCTGTTATCTCGTTGAAATCTCCTATTAGGAACCAAGGTTCTGGGCGGTTCAGTCCCATTCTTGTAATTCTTTCCTACAGCTCATCCCTTTCATTGTGCCTGGGCTCACCATAAATGAATGAAAGGTATATTTTTTTGCGTTTAATTCTCGTCCGGATATCAATTATCCTATCACTCGCATATTCCATGTGTGTAGATAAGTTGTTGCTATGCATGACCGTTAGTCCCCCACTCAGTCCTCTCGGTTCGACTGTGATAAGCTCCGCATAACCCAGATGCAGCTGGATCTTCTGGACAAAATCCTTTTTCTGTTTCGTTTATGACAGGAACAAAATATCTGGTTTATTTCGTTTAATCAAATCCCTTAAATATCTAATTGTGTTACGAGAGACTAGGCCTTGGCAATTCCAGGCTAAAATTTTCATTTAATCAACGAGATAAGCTTCTTGAGACGAGATCCGCCCTGTCAACTTTCCCTATCACCTTGTTGAGACACGAACCTGCACAATTTCGTGTACTGTCCCTCGGTTCCCTATTTCCCTGGTCCAGATGCAACCTGTTTATATTTTCCCTTTGCTTTCTTGAATCAAGATTCATCCTTGTAGCCTTGTTATGGATTAGACTCGTTATTCTTAAATAAACGTTTATTCGCCAAGAGCCCAGGAAAAAACCAAGAAAGACGCATACATAGCTTGAGACAAGACAAAACAGTAAAACAAAAACACACTTTAACTTAATCTGAACTTTCAAACAAGACATAAAAAGACTCGATAAAATCCAAAGCATTCCCAGATTGGATACTCCGATTCCCTGTGCGGTACTTGGCGACCTTCTCCGCTTCATATAGCTTTAAGGTTTTGCTCCTTCTTCTTCCTCTCCTGCTTGCTAGTCCCTTGTTTGCCTTTATGGTTTGCACCACCATCACATTGCCCTCTCTGATTAGTTCCTCAGCGTGGGGAAGCAAGTGTCAACGCGTTTCTCTTATTCGCATTCATACCTGCCAAAGATTTCATTAAGTTTCGCTTCACTCCCAGCTTTTCTCCTTCTGCAATTTCAATCTCCCTTCCTTCACAAGTTTCCCATTCGACTGCTTGAATTATTCCCGCCGTAGGGGCCAGCTGTGCTAACGTCTCCTCTGTCCCTCAATCTCGCCCACAGCCGTGTCCACGACTTGATCTTTCATAACCTCATCACCATCCAGCTGAGCCTCCCTCTCCAGTCTCTCATTCTCCTCCTCCTGTCTCATCGCCTCGTCCCAGTCCTTCTCTATTCTTTCCCTATCTGCCTCATCCATCTCTGATAAATCCTCGAAATTATCCTCTTCTGTTTCTACTGTTTCCTCTTTGCCTTTCACAGCATGGCCCAGTAGGCCTTCTCCCATCTCAGTCTTCTTCTCTGATGTCTGCCTCACTTCCCTGCCATTTGGCTCCTGCAGCGGCTCTTTTGGAACCCACTTAGCTGGTACCGCTTCCTTGAAAGCAGCCATCATAAACTGGTCACTCTCGGGCAGAAAGGAAGTGTTCACCGAGTTAGCAGGGGCTTCTACAAATCTCCTCTTTCCATTAACCCTTTGCCTATAATCGTCGTGGCCTCTTTCTCTCTGAGCATCTAACATAAAACCCGTATTCGCCCTTCTCCCAAAGTATTCCTCACGTCTGGTTTTGTATCTTGATCCCTCATAGTCACGAGCAACTGCTTTCCCTTTATCCTGCCGGTACCGACTGCCCTGGAAGTGTTGCTCTCCTCCTCGGTAATCTTGCATAGTCTCATTTATAAATGTCATTTGCAATTTAAGTGATTAGCTAGTATTTACAACCAATTCCAATCGTAAGTCTTCCTAATTTCAGTTTTAGTTGGCTAAGATAGAATTATTTATTTCTTTACCATAATTTCGTTCGAGTATATTATCTTTCCATTTATGCAGTTTGGTAAATAAAAATGTTCTTTTTGCAATACATATGAAACTGTAACAAAAATATTACTCTTGTATTCTAATTAATGCAAAAATGTCACAAGAAGGGAATGTTCACATTCAATGCATCATAAATTGGTACATATATATCTGTGGTTTGTTCGTATATAGGATTGATGTGGCCTACGAGGAGCCAACGAGATAGGATTAATTGTCTGTAATTTTGATAATTTTATTCTTTATCTTAAAACTTCAAAATTCAAAATAGCATAAAACTAATATTTAAGATTTGATATATTTATTTATTACATATAAATAATATTTTTAAAATTTATATTAATTATTTTAGTGTTAATATTTTTAATTTTCACTTTAAATGTAAATCAATTTTTACATATTATATTTATAAGCATATAAAATAGAGTATAATATCAAAATAGAAGAACTATTATAAAATAAAATTATATAACACACTAATATTACAATTACAAAATAGTATGATATTTGAATTTTATTTAATATGTTATTGATATATTTTTTAATAATTATGTAATTTCTATCATAAAATAATGTCTTATTAATAAATATCTCATGTAATAATTAAATACTATATATTTTATATTTATTTATAAATTGTATGATACTAAATAATAGTGAATAAATATATGGTAAAATATAAATTTCTGATACTTTAATTTAAGATATTATCTTTAGAGATATTCTGAGAAAAAAGTTTAAGAAAATATTTAACTTTTGGGCAATAAATTGTAAAAAGAAGAATTATGAGATGGTCCAAATCTGCGAATTGCCTTATAATAATTACTAGAGTTGCACCCGTACTATATGCAGAGTAAGTTGTTTTCAAATTATATTAACGATATTTTTAATTTCGTAATTTCTTATATTTATTTGTAGAAGTGTGATATCTAATAAATATTATATTCTGAATGTGTAATTATGTAAATGTTATATAATTTAGAATAATGCATTTCAGTATTCAAAATGATATTAGCTGATGAGGTTAATTGTTCAATTTTTTTAGTTCGTGAAAATCTTTAAATTTTGATTTAAATTATATGTATTTAGTTTATCCAAATGTTATTTGTTCGTTAAATTAATATTTTGTAATTTTTAATGTTTAAAGTTATAAATCGAATATTAAAATATTTTTTTCATTTTTATAAATAAAATAATCAAATATTAAAATAATCGAATATTAAAAAAACTTGATGAAATTTAAAAAGTTTTTTTGATAAATATTGTTTAAAAACAGGTTTCTAGTTAAAAGTAGAAATCTTTGGTAAAATATTTAAATATTTTTTAATAATTGCTTATAAAAAATGTTTTTAAATAAAAAGATATATAGAATATTAAAATAATTTTATTTATTTCTATTTTTTATTTACTAAATACAATATTTGTTTAAATATTAATTGATTAACAAAAACTATATAAACTTTAGTTTGTTATTATTTTGAAATATACCAACAAATATTCCTTTAGAGATATTTTTAACATTGTAATTATTAATTTTAAAAAAAATTAAACATAAATTTCATATTTTTACGTGACTATGATCAGATTTAAAATTAATTAATGAAAATGTCAATATATCTAGGATATTTATTCATCTATACTATTTTTTTTTTGCACGATTATTTATCTATACTATTAAAGTCGAGTTTATCTACTTAAAAAAATTATAATGAACCACTTTATTTAAAGACTAGGAAAATTAAATCATATATATATATATATATATATCTAATCAATATTGTTACAACAAAATTATTGAAGAATAAAAAATCTATAATTTTACAACAATATTCGACATTTATTAATTTATCTTAATAAATATGCTACAACAATATTGTTACGTAAATTCAAATTTTATCTTAATAAAAATCTACATTTAAATAAAAATTATTAATAACTAAAAAGGTTTAGATTTTCGTAACAATATTATTGTAGAATATTTATTAAGATAAGTTACTAAAATCTACAAGATAATATCCTTTACAATAACTATCTATATTAAATATCTTTAAAATAATATTATTTTGTATATTCAATTTTTTATTATTTAGCTTTTCTTTGAATATTAAAATTTTAAACTTCAAACAATTTATCACACGATAAATTATACAAAATAATAATTCGTAATCACATCAATATAATTCCTAAACAACGATAAATTCAAATTTTTTTTAATTTATCTACGTTAAATCTATCATTTTTATTAAAATAAATATTTATTTATATATAATTACATAAATTAAATTAAAATCAGTTAAATAAAAGAAACAATAAATTTGTAACACGAGTTTAGATATACGAATATTATTCCACACGGGTTTTGTTTTTAAATTTATAACATCTGAAAGAACCTTTTTAATTTCTAACTTTATAAACATAAATCATATAAATTTAATTTATACACTAATAACCAATATTTTAACCTAATATCATTACAAACAGTATAAATTAATATCAATTCAAACCGTAATAAAAAATATGTTACTCCCATAATTTTTAATTTGAAACTAATCATAAAACCCGCATTTAACGCGGGTATCATTCTAGTTTACATTTATCATTATCATTCTAGTTTACATTTAGTTAAATTATCGATGGATATATAAATATTCACGATAATATATGATCATTATCATTATTTAATTGAATATTTTTATTTAATATCTTAGTTAGTTGGTTAGAGATATTTTAGTTTATATTAAAAATAAAATAAAATTATCGATGGATGTATAATTATCCACGGTAACTATTTATTTGATCATTACTATTTAATTGAATATTTTTATTTTATGTCTTAATTAATTGGTTAAAAGTATTTTAATTTTAATCATTCTAAAAAATAGTATACTATAACGCAATAAATTTATTGTGTTTTAATATAATAGATTATGTTAATATGATTCTATGACACACAAAGACCTAAATTTCATATACATTTCCACATTGAGTAGTCACACGGTCAACCATGTATCTAGTCGTCCTACGATACTAATTTAAAATTTACAATTGCTATTCTTCACCATAATATGAATCTCAAATTATTTTAGATTAAATATTGGCCCAGAATGATGCACTTAAATTACATAATATTACCAACCCAAATTGTAAATTAGCTACCTACGTATGAAACGTTTACACGTGAATTTATTCCTTTTAGAAAACCCTATTTTGAAAAAAAAAATTAATATTATAATACATAACAAAAACAAAAGAAAAACTAATTATTATTATTATATTACACAGACGAAAGAAAAAAAAACTAATTATTATTAATATTATTTTTTGAGATGTAGATTAATGGTGACCTAAACTAGTCATTCTAGGTATTTTGTGTGGATTAGATTTATGTTTGGATTAGATTTATGTTTAACTTCGTCCGACGTCTAGAGACTTCGAGGCGATTGCTCTAATCAGCGTGAGTCTACGACTGATTGCTAATCCTTCTTCGCAAATCTCAAAATCTCTAATCTACGATCAATATTCTGTCAAAGTTGGTTGTTTCTGAGCACAATGGAGAAAGAGGAAGTCTGGAGGTCCTTTCAGAAACTAAACCTAAGAGCAGAGAGAGCTCCGCTTCGAATCTCATCCTCTATTCTAGAGAAGGAGGAGGAAAATCGAAGTCGTAGCCTCGTGGTTAAACCTTTAAACCCCACTTATCAAAACCCTAAATGGATGAGGGTTCTTCTTCTTGAGATCTGGCGTTTGGAAGGGAAAGTACGAGGGCAAATCCTTGATGATAGCAACATCCAATTCTTCTTTGACATTGAAAGAGACTTACGAAATGTTTTAGAAGGGGGTCCTTGGAATTTCAGAGATTGGCTCATAGCTGTGAACCGATGGACAAACCGAAATGAGCCGACCTTCCTAAAGAAAATAACCTTCTGGGTCCAGATAGTAGATCTACCGGGTAATCAGAGAAGGGATACAATAGTTGAGGACATAGGAAGCTCACTGGGCCATGTCACAGATGTTTACATTAGGGAACCTGCAAAGAACCTGCCTGCAATGGTAAAGGTTAGAGTTGTTATGGATATTGGATCAAAGCTGGTCTTTAATCGGCTAGTTGAACTGGAGAAGAATAGCGAGCCGATAATGTTAAGATTTGTTTATGAAAGGCTTAAGAAGTTTTGTAGAAAATGTGGCGCTCTTACACACTCTACAACATCCTGTACAGAGGAAGTAACTAGCACATTATGTATAGAGGAATCCTCTCAAGCTGGAGAAAGAACTAGTAGTGCAAAAGGAGGGGATCAGATGATACTCCATTCAGATAGCTCTATTGATAGCAAACCAGTTGGGGATTCGGATACGGCGCAGCAGGACAAAAATGTGGATAAAACAAAGGATAGTACGCTCCGCTCAACCAGCAAGGAGGAAGAATTACAGCAAATCGAGGAATTCTTAGGCTATGAGGAAGGTTGGGGAGCTCTAGGATGCAGAGGAACAAAGAGAAAGGCAGAGGAGAACAGAATGGAAGAGGATTTGAATCCTGTTAAGTGCCAGAAAGGTGAGACTTCTGAAGAAAAGGGTTTGGTGGTTTGCCTTAAACCACCAAAGGAGCAATGAGGCTATTACACTGGAACTGTCAGGGGCTGAGGAACCCTCTGACAGTTCAATATCTGAAGGATATCAGAAAGAACCACAAGCCTGATATCTTGTTCCTTGTTGAAACTAAAAATGTGAATAACTATGTACAGCTAGTAGGGAAGAATATCGGATATGATAATCATTTTTTGGTACCAGCTCAGGGAGCTAGTGGGGGTATGGCTATTTTTTGGAATTCCTCAGTAACGTGTACAGTAGTAGGACAAGCCACGGTAAATCGAATTGACATTTTGGTAAATGATGAAGACACAGACTTCAACATCACTTATATATATGGAAACCCAGACAAATCAAGAAGACAGGAAATGTGGAAGCAGTTGGTTGATGAATATCTCAATGATTCGAATGGAGATGCTCCAAGACTAGTGCTTGGAGACTTTAACGATATATGTAGCAATGAGGAGAAAGAAGGAGGACCGCTCAGAGGGGAAGCCTCATTTAAAAACTTCAGGGACTTTATAAATGTATGGGGATTGCTAGACATACCAATGAGAGGGGGCAAATACACTTGGATTGGAAATAAGGGTAATCAGGTGATCCAAACAAAAATAGACAGGGCGATGGCAAACACGGGTTGGCTAGGTATTTATCCTCAAGCAACAGTTTCTCTACTCCAATGGATAGGGTCAGACCATAAACCCCTTTTGGTTCAGACTAGGGACCACCAAGAGCGTAATAGGAAACTGTTCAGGTATGACAACCGATGGAGATATGAAGAAGGACTGAGTCAAGTGATTCAACAAGCATGGAAAGAGAAAATGCAGTGCATTCACCCATGGGAAATTAACAGGCTCCTGAGCTCCTGCAGAGGAAATCTAGCGAAATGGAGAAGGCAAAACAGTACCAACTCAGGAAAACGAATACACGATCTCAAGGTGCGCATAAAATTAGCTTATGATAATGTCCCCATCGATTTCATGTATTTAAAAGAGCTTAAAAAAGAGTTAAGTCACTGGTATAAGATGGAAGAAGAATACTGGATGACTAAAAGTAGAATTCAGTGGCTAGCTGCAGGTGATAGGAATACTAGATACTTCCACTCAAAAACTATACAAAGAAGGAATGTTAATAGAATAGCAATGCTTAGAGATGAAAATGGGGTAGAGCACCATGATGAAACAGAGATTAAGAGCATAGACATAGACTATTTTCAGAACTTGTTTGCTGCTAATGGTTGTGATAATGCTCATCAGGTTCTTCAAGATATGGAGCCAAGAGTCACAGGAGAGATGAATGAGAGCCTGATACGTGAAGTAACACAAGAGGAAATAGCAAGCACTGGCTCAGATGAGTGTTGATAAATGCCCGGGATCCGATGGATTCAACGTGGGCTTCTATAAGCATCACTAGGACACAGTAGGCAAAGGTGTGGTTAACTACATTAAGTATTTCTTTGATCATGGCTATATAGATCCTAAAATCAATCACACCTTAATCTGCCTGATCCCTAAAATTATCAATCCTCAAATGGTTAAAGATTATAGACCCATAAGTCTCTGCAATGTAGCATATAAATTAATTTCGAAGATCTTAGCTGAAAGACTAAAGCCATGGCTTCACACCATTATTTCGGATAATCAAACGGTCTTCATACCTGGACGTTTGATTACGGATAATGTCTTGATAGCGCATGAGCTACTCCACTCCCTGAAACGGAGGCATCTAAAGGAACCGTATATGGCCATCAAATTAGATATTGCCAAAGCATTTGACAAGATAAGGTGGGAATACATTGATCTCATAATGAGTAACCTTGGATTTGCAGAAAGATGGCGCAGCTGGATCCATTCTTGCATATCAACAGCCACTTACGCAGTGCTCGTCAATGGAAGCCCTGAAGGAAACATTACTCCAAAATGCGGCATTAGGCAAGGTGATCCACTTTCTCCCTACCTCTATATTATTTGCACAGAAGGATTATCTTACTTAATTCAGAAACAAGTGCTTAAAGGCACCATTCATGGTTTCAAAGCCAGCAGAAATGGCCCACCAGTGTCTTATGTTTTGTTCGCTGACGATTCCCTGGTGTTTTGTAAAGCAAGTGAGGCGGAGAGCCAAGCTCTATTATCTATCCTTGAGGACTATGGGAGGATTTCAGGTCAAAGAGTTAATTTCCAGAAATCTGCAATCACTTTTGGTAGAGGAGTAGATAGGAGTAGTAAACTAAGGATAGCAGAGATACTGGGAATCAACCAGATAGGAGGATTCAGTCGATATTTGGGGCTACCAGAAGCAGTGGGAAGGGGGAAAATGATTAGTTTTGCTTACATTGAGCAAAGAGTAAAAAGCAGAATAGAAAACTGGTACGCCAAGCTCCTCTCCCCGGCGGGAAAGGAAACTCTTATCAAAGCAGTCCTCCAAGCGCTCCCTACTTATGCAATGAGCTGCTTCCAAATACCACAAGGAACTCTTAAACTCATTGAGAAGCATATAAGAAAGTTCATATGGTCAAGTGGAAATGATAGAAACAGAATACCATGGATCCCCTGGGAAACACTGTTAAATCCAAAGAAAGAAGGAGGATTGGGGCTAAGAGACTTAAAGGACTTCAACCAAGCTTTGTTAGCCAAACAAGGGTGGAGAATGATGAAGCAGCATGATTCCTTACTGGCTCGGGTCTACAAGGCCAAATACTTCCCAAAAACAGATATCCTGTCGGCTAAAGTAGGAAACTGTCCTAGTCATGCATGGCGAAGCATTCATAAGAGTAATAACATATTGAAGAAAGGTGTATATTGGCAAGTAGGAAATGGAGAAACCATACACGTTTGGACGGATAATTGGATACCAGACAAAGGATATAGACCGCCTGATAGAAAAGGTCAAGAAGTGAATGAGAGTATCAGGGTGAAGGACCTCTTCCTTCCAAACACGCGCAGATGGGATGAGGAAAAACTGTATCACCTATTCTGTCAAGAGGATATAGGTAATATCAAGAGGATATCCCCTACTCTAAGGAACTGTGAGGATTTTCTCAGTTGGAAGTTCACGAAAGATGGAGCTTATAGTGTCAAAAGTGGGTATCACCTAGCTAGAAGAGAGAAGAAGCCACTAACTAGAATAGGGAGTACCTCCTAACAAGGAACACTAGAGGCTATTTATGCTCACATCTGGAAGCTGCCCATTCCACCTAAGGTGAGACACTTCTGGTGGAAGATCCTCCATGATGCTTTGCCCACTGCGTTGAATCTATTGAAGAGAAGGATACATATAAGTCCTACATGTTGTGTTTGTGGAGAGAAGGAAGAGACGGTTAAGCACATGCTGTTTACATGTAGGGTAGCAAGGGAGATATGGGAGTTGAGCGCGCAAGCCAATATTCCGCCTAATTGGACGGATAAGGAGACAACGGTGCCAAATATAATCATAGATTTACAGCGTCCAAGTTCTCCTTGGAATCTGACTTTTGCTCATATTGGTTGGAACGTTTGGAAAGCGAGAAACTCGCTCTTATATAAAGGAAAGCGCATTATGATTCCAGAGATTACTCATGTCACATACTGATCTATCTCTTTCGCAGGAGGCAGGAAACAATGGAAAGGAGAAGGACGAAGAAGGAGGACAAGTGAAGAGGAGGAAACACCACCATGCCCTGCCTATAGGGAGTATAAATTGCTATGTAGATGCCTCCTGGAAATCACCAAGGGAGCCGTGCGGATATGGTTGGATGATCACAAATCTGGAAGGCTCAATGACTCACATAGAAAGTGGAAGTATGGATCCATCTCCGTCTGCTCTAGTAGCCGAAGCGAAGGCTCTGAAGGAAACTCTAACACAAGTGAAGAGGCTGGGTTTTACTGAGCTTAAAGTGTGCTCGGACTCGCAGCAGCTTATTCACTGGCTGCAGCAAACCCGAAAGTTTAATGGCAGAGAAAGCAAGGAATGGATACATCATCAAGCTGCTCCAATTATATCTGATATTTTGTACTGAGCTGCAAATTTTCAGCTTGTTTATATTCCTAGAGCCTATAACAGGGTTGCTGATAGCTTGGCCAAAAAAGTCAGAGCTAATAATTCTAAATCGGTTGTAAAATAGTGTTAACTAAGTAATACAAGCTTTCTGAGTTGAAGTAAAAAAAAAAAAACTAGTCATTCCAGGTTAGTCAAGACTAAGAAGATGATGTGATGTGATATGATGTAAAAGTAAGAGAGGTCCAAAAGTAGGTGAACAAATACGGTGTCGTTTTGGTCACATTTTTCACTTTTGGTATAAAAAATTATCGACATTATTAGTGATGATAACCATCATGATCAATTTTTATTACTTTCACAATGTGTTTTTTTTTTTTAACTTGAATTAATAGATCAACAAAAATATGAACAAGCGTTAACACAGTTCAATTCAGGGCCAAACAGAAAAACAGAAACAGCTCAAACAAGAGGAAGAAACCCAATAAGAGGAAGAAACCCAACAAGAGAAAAGCAAAAAAAGGGGGAGGGGGGAGATCTCGAGATAAGGTACCGCCCGTCTTGCCTCGTTAAAACCCCGACTAGAAAATCCAGTGGGACAAAACTAGCCTTGGGAAAAAGAGTACAGGAGTGGGCACCGGTCTCGAGATCAATTATGTCGATTCCAATCAGAAGTGAGAGATGCGAGGCGGTGGGGGCTTCGATAGTCAAGAGCTAGAATGCGGTCATGAATCTGATGACGAAGGAAATTTGTGAGATGCTGCCATGAGGTCCCTGGTTTGTCATGACGACGAGCATTCATCTCCTTCTAGAGGTAGTAGATCGTAGCTTGGAAGATCATCTTTAGCAGCACCTTACCTGTCAGAGAGAGAGAGTTGGCAAGCAGAGATCTTACTATGATATGCCAGTCGGGGTTTGCATGGGTCCCATGGATGAGGCTCGTTAGCGAATGCCAGACCGAGAATGAGTATGGGCAAGCGAAGAAGAGGTGGTCCCTCGACTCATCAGGTTCGCTACATAGAAGACAAGGCTGGTGAACCCCCCAAGCGTGCATTCTCACGGCCGTGTCTAGCCTATCCAGCATGGCTAACCAAACACAAAAGGAGAAACGGGGAATACCTTGAGTGAACCAGGTGATGCTTGACCAACCAACTATACTGCTTCGAGAGCGCAACTGCTGCCAGGTGCGAGTAGCGGAGTATCTCGGCCTAAAAGTGTGATCATCGTGCTTCTAGCAAGGGATGTCGTCGTCGACATTGTCGTGAGGCGGCTGAATGAGCTGGATGGCTTGGATAACGTGCAGCACCTGAGCGTCACGAACCCGCCAAAACCGCGAGTTACCCTGGAGGACAGCTTCCGAGACAGTCGTTGTGCAAGGGATACCGGTGCACCGAACCCCACGATCACTCAGGCGATGGATTAAAATACCAAGATCGGACCAGTTCTCTCCCCAAAATCGAGTCTGATTACCCGATTCCAGCTGAATGCGGAAGAATGAAATTGCCTTATCTCGTAACTTGATGAGATTCTTACAAATCCACAACCCCATAGATGTCGAGGCGATGTCCCAGAACGTGTGCTGACGAAGAATATGACGCTTAATCCATTCCACCCAAAGAGATCTTTTAGATGAGGCGATACCCCAGATCAAACACATTGCAAAAGTATTGGCAACGTCTTTCAGTGCACGAATGCCTAACCCGCCTTCGTTATAAGGCTTACAAACTGCCTACCAATTAATTTTGGCTTTGCAATGGTTCGTCGGTGTACCAGTCCAGAGGAAATTGGCACAAAGTCTTTCGAGCTTATGGACTAGACTGATTTAGGTGATTTTAGGAATGGATCTGGTGTCTGTGTTTTCATTCTTACATTATTCTTCATGCCTTCTGTGTTTAATGCTCTAATAGATCTGATCNACATTATTCTTCATGCCTTCTGTGTTTAATGCTCTAATAGATCTGATCCATCTATTTTAGAATCGTCCTTATCTAAT
>OVAO01001002.1:1727-16980 GCA_900406285.1 Biscutella auriculata
TTTCACTCCGCGAGAGAACCCTTATTACGATCAACCTCCATGCCTTGAGGAACCCTCTCTTTCTTGCGTTACAATCCCTTTTATACCGAACCGATTGAAACTGTTGTGCATGTCTTGAAATTGTTTCACGCTCACCTGAATGAATGTAGGAAAGCATGAATAGGTTTAGTTAGGTGGATCGCCTTGGCTTGGTAATAACGATGGATGGAAATTGAACTTGAATGATAGGACGAGTATTTATGCATGAATGGAAACGCTCTCATTGTTGACTTTAGACTGATCTGCTCTCGTTTTTTCAAACCTCTTTCACTTATTTAAATTTTGTTTTGCTTGAGGGAAAGCAAGGTTTAAGTTTGGGGGAGTTGATATACTCGGTTTTTGTCGTTATTTTAGTCCCGTCTTTTTCTCGGTTTTGTATGTTTTCGGTTGTTTTAGAGTCTTTTAGGATTGCATTCGGGTACATATTGCATTTCCAGGTGTTTAGGAAGACCGTGCAACATTCGGGTACGAAAAGGACGGAAACGAGTCAACTTCAGGAGTCAACCAGAGGGAATATCGGTCAGAGACCAAGCAACATCGGCCAGGTTGTGGCCGATACACCCACATCGGCCAGAGGGGAATCTGCATCGGCCAAGATGTGGCCGATACACCCGCATCGGCCAGGAGAAGACCAACATCGGCCAGGACCAGATCGATATCGGCCAGGCTGTGGCCGATATTCGTGCATCGGCCAGGAGAGATTCGATATCGGCCACCCCTTGGCCGATATGCGTTCCAGATTTTGCAAAAAATGGACATTTATGCCCATGATTGCTCAGCTATAAATAGTCATCTCTTATCTCCATTTGCAAATGGAATAGGATAGAGAGAGGTGACGTTTAGGTGTTTAGAGAACGTTTTAGTTTAAGTTTCTGTAATTTTAGATCTGTTTGTTTTGTTGTAAGGAACTTTGCCTTAAGTTTAATGAATCAGATCTTTGCTTGTTATTTGCTTTGTTTAGTCATGAATTGTGAGTAGTTCCCCTTAGGTAATTGGTTAAGCTAGATCAGGGCATTGGATCTATAGATCTGGTGTTCCGGGGTTTAGAACTACAAGTATCTTATGTGATAAAGTACTCTTATGGCTTGATTGCAGTCCGTCTGGCTCAGTCATGATCTAAAGAAAGCTTCTAAACCCTAAATGGGATAGTTAGCTTTTAGATTATGCCTTATTTAGTTTTAAATGGTATTCTTGATTGCCTAGATATTTGAGGCGCGAGAGCGCGGTATTGANGTACTCTTATGGCTTGATTGCAGTCCGTCTGGCTCAGTCATGATCTAAAGAAAGCTTCTAAACCCTAAATGGGATAGTTAGCTTTTAGTTTATACTTTATTCAGTTTTAAATGATATTCTTGATTGCCTAGATATTTGAGGCGCGAGAGCGCGGTATTGAAGCATGTTAGGATAGCATTTAGGATGGGTTATGGGAAAGTCACTGCTTCGGGGTTTCTCAAAGCGTTTGGACACAAGAGTGCGGTGTTAGAGTTACTTCGAGAGAGGCTATTCATGCGAGAGTGGCTGAGTCCAAATTTAAATCCTTAAGCCTAAGATAAGATTAAAACCGGAGCACCTAGACCTATGATCTTTGCCTGAAATCGATTTGCCTGACCAATTTCCTACTTTCTCTTTATTTTAGTCTTCGTTAATTTCCCGGTTTATTTGCTTGCTGAATGGTCATTTCCCCTTGCTACAATCAATCGACAATTTTAACAGGATTTTTAGTGACAGATATAAAATCCTTCTTAGTGACAGATAAAAACTTCCCGATTTGGTTTGATATACACCCTCATCTCATTTATTTGAAAGTGCTTTTCCTTATCTCTGCTCTACTCGTCTATAGTAGCAGTAGGGGTAGAGAACAAAACTATTATCAATCATCCATCATACCGCATCAACCGAGTCATATTTTTTCATCAAAACGTTCCAAAACGTTCATCTATTCATATCTTCCGCAAACTCTGATCATATCACCTTCAAAACCAGTAGCTCATCCCGCCAAAGTCATCCATCCTCAGGCTAGGATCACGTCAGAGAGACAGAGAAATACTTATGCTTGCTTGAGCAACTAATAAGGTCAAAAGCATACACATTTGCGTATATCCAAGATCGTTTATAACAAAGAATTAACAGTTGGGTGACAAAGTTTTTATCCAAGGCTTGCAAAGAAGTTCTAATTAAGTGAGTAGTCATGGCAATATCAACCTATGTGATGTTATGCTACCTTATCCCCAAGAGCTTATATTAGAAACTTACGAGCGCGATTACCAACTTCTGATGGAGAAACAATCCAAACTCGAGGGGAATACACTGTATTGCTTAGAAGAAACTATGTCTTCCAAACATGATGGAGGCATGGGCTTCCGTTCCTTGGAATTGTCTTCATCTATCTAATTATCTTCATCCATCTAATGTGAAGGGCGATGTGAAAATAAATTATCTTCATCCATCTAATTATCTTCACATCGTCCCAAACATGATGGAGGCTCAAGCTATTCTCCTTTATTAACACATCGCCCCTCACATTAGATGGATGAAGATAATTTATTTTCTACATCAATTTTGGTTAAAGAAACCATTAAATAAAAGAAAAATTAAAATTTTTTGTACTTTTTATAAAATCAACATTAATATAACTTTTACAATTTATTTATTTTTTCACATATCATTTTAATTTACCTTTATTCCATGAACTAAAAAAAGTATTATGTATCAACTCTTACGTATTGGATTCTTAGACCACCTCCATCTATAAAATCTCACGAAAAGAATCTTAACAATATATAAATATTATTTACACTAATTCCAATAATTAAGAAGCCCAAAACTATTTTTATTAATTTTTTCTTCCATTAGTAAATACTCATTAAGGGTTCTCAAAAAAGTAAATTAAATTCATTAATATTAAATACATTACTAATATTACATTAAATTATTGAAACACACATGAGATAAAAGCATATAAAACATATTTAAATTTTAACGAAGATAAACGAAGATTGTGATATTAATTTGTTCGAATTTTTGTCATAGATGCTCCACCAAATTCGCTTTTAGTTGATCATGTTTTATTCTATCCCGATTCCCGAACTTGATTTCGATTGGTCATCATACTTGCGAGATTTCAAGAGCAACAAAAAAATAACCGAAATTTTTTCGATTTGATTTCGATTATTTCGGTTCGGTTTTAATTTGGTCCAAACCCAAAAAATTAGTAGAAATACACTGAAAAAAAAAAGAAAAAAATCAAATATTCGATTTGGTTTTGGTTCGGTATATTCAATTTTCAGATATTTTAGATTATTTGCATAGGAATCGGTTCAGCTTCGGTTCATTTATTCGATTTTTGGATCCAAAATTCTCAATCTGATTTATTTTTTAGTTAAACGATTTTTGGATCCAAAATACTCAATCCGATTTTTGGATATTTGTTTGTTTTACGATTATTACCCAAACTGATATCTTCAAACACTATCCATTCGATTTTTGTGTGTTTTTCCTTTTTCAATCACAAAATGACATGTATAAAATTTTAATATTCTTCTAAAAAATTTTATTTAAGAACCTGTTCTAAAAAATATATAAAAATTTATTTTTTAGAAAAAGTATATAAAATTTTAATTATATTTAAATTTATTTTTTAGCATTAGAATACGTTTAATGCTAAACTAAAAAAAGTGTACCGAGTAAGAAGATATTTTTGGTAGTCATTAAGGGCTAAATTCGTCTTGTACTATTTTCTTTTTGTTTCTATCTCTTCTTTATTTTACAACATCGTCGCCTACTTCACTTTCTTCCCACTCTGTACCTTTTTTTTATTCTCTTCTATTAAGTTTCAGATCTACAGTCTTATCTCTTCTTTGATCCCGCTTCATCTTGGTTTATGAGGTGACTTCCAACTCTCTCTTTTCTGTTATTTTGTTATGGCAAAATCTCTCCTTTCTTTCGAGAATCTTGGAAATTTGTATGTTGTTGTTGGAGAAAGAATATGTTTCGAGAATCTTGGAAATTTGTATGTTGTTATTTGAGAAAGAATATGTTTTCTTTCTTCTTCCTGGGTTTGAAATAGTTGTTCCTTTGATTTACTTCATTTTACCTTTTTTTTTTAATTGAATTCGAGATTTATTTTTATATTTGATAATTAGGGTTTGTGATAAAATTGGACCTTCGAAGCATTAGTTTTGGTATTTTGTTCTTTGAATTCGGAATGGAATTAGAGTGTGTTCGTTCCTCATTCAGTTAGGGAATGTTCATGTGCGAAAATGTTGTTTTTTATTGTTATGGTTTCGTTTATCTTTACTATTTTTTTTTTTTTTTTTAAGATTTTTNTTTTTTTTTTTTGAAGATTGTTCCTTTTTTTTGCTCTTGAATTTGGTCAATTTTCAGAATGGCTAATCTATCTCATTCGTTTTGTTTTGCAGCTCGAAGGAGAAACCCACTCTCGGGTAAGTGATACTTTTACTATGAGTCGAGTCTTAATCAAATTTTATGTGTTGTTGCTGTTGTTTGAGGCATCGGTTGTTCTTTCTCTGAACAGTTTCAAGTGTTTTTGTGTCTTTTGCAACTTAAGTTCTAAGTCCGACCCATCTTTTTGCGTTGGACTTCACTAGTTAATCTTGTTCTTTAGTTTCTTGTTAGGAAGTTATCAGAAATTGTACTCTATATTTAGGAGGACTGTCAAAGTTATCCTTTATAGTGGAGAACTTTTTATTTTTGTTTTTGCAGTTGAGTTTCTAGCATTTGTTTTCGTGCATAGAAGCTGTTCGTATTTATATACTCTTTATATGAAAATGTAGAGGAACGCGGATTAAGACCCGCAAGCGGAACATTGCTGCCCCTCTGGACCCTGCAGCTTTTTCTGATGCAGTGGTCCAGATTTACCTGGATAATGCTGGTGATCTGGTATGATTCGTATTTGTTGTCTTGATTTTGATGGCTTACTTGATATCTACATGTGGTTTGCTCAAAACTTATAGCTCTTGTTTGCTTGGTTTAGGAACTTGTTGCCAAAAGTATCGAGTCATCAGATCTTAATTTCTCAAGATACGGTGATATCTTCTTTGAGGTAAGGGACATTTCCTTTGTGATCTAATTTTTTTTTGGACATTAGTGGTGTATTCTGATCCCCCAGATAAGCAGAAATTACTTGCGGATGTGTTGTATTCATTTCCATGTACCCATGCATCACAAATGCTGATAACTTCTTGTTTCTTTGACAAGAAAGCTTACGCTGCTTGAATTGGACACTACCATGTTCTGTAAAAAAGGATGTGTTATGTTTGTAAGAAAGCTAAAATCTAAATTTGTTTATGCTTGTACACTATACAGTTTAAAGGGTGCTGTAAAGATCTTCCTGCTTCTGGTTGTTCGTTTTAAATTATTTATTGTGCCTGGTTGTTTGTTTTTCCCATCTCTTTTATGATTCTTGATTCTTTTTTTTGTCTTTTAGGTTGTTTTCATAGGAGGACGTACTCAACCTGGAACAGTGAAATCTGATGAGGGGGAGCGCCATCCTTACTCTGTAATTGACTGTGAACCTAAGCGTGAAGCCATTTTACCATCTGTTGTCTATATACAGAAAATTCTGCGGAGAAAGGCGTTCCTCATAAAGAATCTTGAAAATGTTACACGGAGATTCTTACAGTCACTGGAGCTTTTTGAGGACAATGAAAGGAAGAAGCTTTCTATCTTCACAGCACTTGCCTTTTCCCAGAAGCTCTCAGGATTGCCTCCGGAGACCGTCTTCCAGCCGTTGCTCAAGGATAATCTTGTTGCCAAAGGGATAGTGCTCACGTTTGTAACATACTTTTTCAAGGAGTATTTGGTTGAGAACAGTCTTGAAGACTTGATTTCTATCCTGAGGCGTGGCAAAATGGAAGACAACCTTGTGGATTTCTTACCACCTGCAAGGCGATCTGCTGAAAGTTTTGCGGAGCATTTCACGTGAGTTTCACTCCTTTGATGTATCAGCTTCTTTGATTGTATGCATTTCTGAAATTTGATTTGTAGAAGTTCCTTGCACAGCGGAAAAATGCTGCATGATTTTTTTAGATCAGTGTCACTGATAGTGCTATCGCCCAGGTTCATTTAGTGGACATGCATGCATGTAAATTGTTAGACTGTATGAACGATTTTATTTGCCAGACAGATACATGTGAGAATATTTAACATCTTTATCTGTACAATATGCTAATGCCATATATCTCTTTCTGTATGCCTTTACGGTCCAAGTTTGCATTCTTTATTTTTTGTGTGCTTTGCTAGTACAACGAATTGACAATAACGTTTACTTCTTGGATGTTTAGGAACGAGGGACTGACCGATCTAGTAGAGTATCACGCAAAGAAAATGTTTGAGGTGAAACTGAAGGGAATCAAAACCATTCTTACGAGCAAGGTCACTGAGGAAAGTAACGTAGATGAAGTCATTGAAACAGTGAAGCAATTGATCAAGGACGCTAACCTTCCAGAGGTCGAGGTTGTTTGTGTCATTTGGGATGGTTTGATGGATGCTGTTCAGTGGTCTGGAAAGAACCAGCAGCAAAATGCTAATTCTGTTCTTCGCCAAGTAAGCTTTTACCAAAATGGACGAGCCAATCATTCCATTTATACTTGTGATGTCATAAAAGTGTTACATATAGTATGTGTTAATCCCCACACTGCAAATTATATGTAAAGAGCTAAATCGCCTTGGTTGCTTTATTTGTCATGGATTTGTATGCAATCAGTCTTATGGTCCCTGCGTAGGTGAAAACATGGGCTCCACTTCTGAACACGTTCTGCAGCAGCGGAAAGCTGGAGCTGGAACTGATGTACAAAGTCCAAATGCAATGCTACGAGGATGCAAAGCTTATGAAAGTTTTTCCAGAAGTAGTGAGGTCTCTTTATGAGCTTGATGTTCTGGCGGAAGATACCATTCTCCACTGGTTCCGTAAAGGAACCAACTCAAAGGGGAGGTATGAACTTTATTTCATTTGGAAAGCTTTTACAAGAGAAAAGAAAACAATATAATATACTTGAAGTTTTCCATTTCTTTGGTATTTTCAATGCAGTATCTGATGTTTTCGTGGTCAATGTTGCAGGTTAACCTTTGTGAAAAGCTTAGAGCCATTTGTGAATTGGCTTGAAGAGGCAGAGGAGGAAGAGTGAAGAGGCAATGGATGCTCAAGACGATAAACTCTCCTTTTAAAAAATGTATTATGGCAATAACTTTGAGATAATTGTGTTTCTTCTTTCTTGTTTAAGCGTTTCACTCTTTGTTATCCATTTCGGTTCTGAATTCTTTTGCTAACGGATTTTAGGCAAAAGCAGAATCTGTTTCCAACTGTTTCTGATTTACTCTTTGGTTTCTGGGGAGCAATAGATAGATTTTGCCATCTCAAAGCAGAATACGAGTGAATGAAAGTGAGAAAGTAAACAAACCATAAGAGGGAATGAACGTTTGAAAGAGAGACATAAAATCAGGACTGTTGATTCTTCTGGACTGATAACCCATTCGTTTTCTCTCGCATCATCTCTCTGGTCTGTGCAATTTTAAATAGTGAAACCCAACTTTTATTTTTTCGGGTCATTTTCTTCTCTGTCAATGATCTCCACGACGTTGGTGAGAGGTTTCTTTTAACTCGTTTTCTCCTTTCTTTTGTACAATGGTAAAGGTGTGATATTGTTGTGCGCTCTTATCTCTGTCTTGTGTCTGGTAGTCTCTGGCTTCAGTCTTCGTCGACAACAAAGTCCTCTCATGAGTATGTGTCAGTTTCCGCGGTGGCGTTGTGGTGGAGATTGGCGAGTCTTGGTGTAGTGCGTCATTCAGGTGGTTGGGTTTTTACTGTGATGTATGAAGGTTCCCTCGGTTGGCTTTGATTATGGTCTAGCCATGTTTCGGCAAGCCTGGTTCCTCGATGGGATGTGACTGGTTTGGCCTGGTCAGGCGTAGAGAATGGTCTATGCGCCTAGTTTGTCGTGGTTGCTCGGGTGTGTAGTGACTGGCTTCACTTCTTCTCTGTTAGGTGTCGGCGACTATAGTCTTTACAAGGTACTTTACTAGCTCTGCCCATTCGAGTTGAGTTGTGGATTGTTGGTTCTATTGTCGGTTTGCTTTTGGTTGGGCAGTTGTTATGTTGTTGGAGCTTGGTTGGGTTAATTGGTGCATCTCTTAGGGTTAGTTGAGTTTGGCCGTGAAGATATCCTGTTCTAGTGTTCTCACTAGACTTAAGCAGTCGTACATCGACAGTCACTTTGGTGTAATGGTGCTTTTGGGTTTCGAGTAGTATCTTGGAGTCTTTTCTTTTCGCAGCTCTTATCGTCCCCCGAGATTACTTTCTCGTTTTTCTCTCGGTGGTTCTCGTGTATGTCAGCTTCCCTTGTCAGTGACTAGTCATCTAGGTGCAAATCGAGGTTTGGATTGCTCTTTTCGTCAAGGTTTGAAGAAAAAAGGAGTTCCTTATCCATTGTAGGTTGCTTCGTGTTGAATTTCTATTGGGTCGTCTTGGTGTTTCTAACCGTCAAAGTTGTTCGTGGAGTCTCAGCTCATCTTACTCTCTTCAGTATATTAGGAGAGGATGGTCATCCGAGGATATTATGCTTTTTTGTTTGGCTTAGTCTCCTTTGTTGTGTCATTTTGTTAGTTTTATCTCGTGTTCTGTTCTAGCTTTCGGGAATATATGTTTACTCCGCTTACTTTGTTTTAGTTTCGTGACTCATTGCTTGTATCTCAAAACTAAATTCCATTTGGCTTTAATATAATTCAGATGAAAAAAGAGACATAAAATTTGCATCTTAAAATTATAAGAAAATCTAAAATTTCGTAATCTAATATATAATGAGGGAAGAGCTTTATGAAATATAATTATATTATATAATACGTGTAATTTATAACGACTATAATTATATTATATAATACGTGTAATTTATAACAAAAACATAATGAGAGATTTGGTAAAGTGTCTATTATGAAATTGAAGAGGTCATGAGTTCAATTCTCACTTTCTTCACTTTTGTTTTAATTTTATATTTTATCAAAACGACGTAGTTTTGATCTATACATGAATATATACATATTTTGAAATCCATAACGGTTTATAGATTGTGATACGAAAAAAATTTGGTTTACAAAGTTTCAAATAAAAATTCAAGTTGTAAAATAAAATACAAAAGAATATTTGGTACTAATAAAATATATAATAAGTAATATATAATATACATTAGTAGAAAACACAAAAAAACAAAATGGTATAAATTAAATATATGTGAAAGTAAACAAGCTACTCATTAAATATATTCTTATGACATAAATTTATTAAATAAAAATATTTTTAACACATAATCATTTTGATATGTTATTGTGATTAACTATTAATTGTACATAAAAAATTATATGATCTAAATTCAAATATTTAAAGAATAAACAAAATTAAATTCAATATTTAATATATAAAAAATTAGTACACTATTGAATTTTGGTAATAAGTAAGTAAAGACTAACAAGTAAATATTTGAAAAAAATAAAAAAAATTATTGGGATGATTAAATTTAAACTTTTTAAAATAATAGTTTTTATTGATAATACATATAACATTAAATATTATATCTTATAAATTTTATGAAAATAAATTATTTACTTCTTTAAAGTGAGTTAGTCATCATTTTGAAATCATATGGATAAAATCAAAGCAATACAAATTTAAAAGTTATTTTATGATAAAATGATAATATATTAGTTAACAATCATAACAACACAAAAATTAAAAATTAGAAAGATGTAGTGGGCAAAAGAAAAACTAAAATACATCATGTAAATAATAAATTATAAAATATAGGAAAATATAAATGGATAAAACAAAAAAAAATATATAAAATATAAAAATGATAAAAATTAAATTAAATATTAAAATAAAAGGTACAATTATTATAATATTTAAATTTTGATAATTAATATAAAAATAAAGAAAATGTAATTATTTTTAATTTATATATGAGTCTATTATAAAAATATTTTATATCAAATATTTAAATAAAACTTGTATAAAACAAAGACCCGCGTATTGGGAGAAGGGGTGCTCTCCTAGCTTGACCTGTGGCGTCTCCTTTCCTTTAAAAATTAAAATTATATAATTAATATTATAAAATTTAACGAAACAATTAATGTGTCATAGTGGTTATGTGTATCATTACTTAACATAGAAGTTATGAGTGCGATTCTCCTTTGCCTCACTTTGATTTATTCTGGTATTTTATCAAAACGACGTAGTTTTATGGATTGACTAGGACTTGATGAATTTATTTGTAATTTCTATGTATGAATGATATAATTGCAAAAATCTTAACTATTTTCAGTAAAACATATATAAACTCATTATTTAAAAAATATTTATAAATATTTAAATACTTAACATAAAGAAATGAAATTTAGTATTTCTTCTTGATATAAATAAATAATATAGAAGTATTCTGTACAAATTAAATTTCGCATTAAGTATAACTCATGAGGAAAACACTGATTCTTTTGCTTTTTGTTGTATGATTATTATTATTTGAATTTTCTTTGGTGAAATTACTCGAATGTACGTCAGAATATTTAAAATAATAATATGATAAAGCATGTTGCCATGAGAGCATTTTTTGGAACTCAATCAATTTTTCCTTATGAACCTAAAAACAAAGGCAAAAAAAATAGTAATGAAACATAAGAAAACTTTTGACTTGGTATTCTCCTCGAGACACAAAAAAGTAAAATATTTCATATGTCTGCTTCAAATTTGATTATTAATTTAAATTTGTTTGCTGACCAATTTTTTTGACATGTGGCATAATAGATTAAAATTAAATTATAATTTTGGGAATCATAAAGTAATAATTTTAGAACAAAAAATTAAATATAATTTTGACTCCCACCAAAAGTAAAATTATAATATTTGTAGACAATAAAAATAAAATCTTAATTATAACTTATAAATATAATATAATTTTTTTGACAAGTGAAGGAAACAAATTATAATAAACAGAATGAACATCATAACACATCAAAGAGATTAAAAATTATAAAAATAGACAAAATTAACTGAAAAATAAAAAGTATAAAATTATAATATAATAAATGAAATATGTGTGGAAATACAAACTTTAAATAATTGTAATATTTGAAATTAGAAGTTAGACGTGAGATAAAGAAGATAAATAATCTTAAAAATATATAAGAGATTATTATGATCGCAGAAATATTTTTTATATAATAAGAGGTAATAAATAAATTTAGATGTTCAATGTGAGAACAAACAAAATATATATTTAAACATAATATGATAATAAATTATAACAATCATAAAACTAAAATTGATAAAATAAGATATAAAAATTACTTAAAAAGTTTAACTAAAAGAATTTATATAATGAAGAATATATAAAATTAAACTCGCGCATGCGCGGGTTCTCATATAGTCTATATAATAAAAGAGGAAGGGGGTGCTCTCCTGTTGCGTCATGTGGCATCCCCTTTCCTATACAAAATTATAATTAATTTGTTAATAGTGTAAAGTTAACAAAAATTCAATATGACACAATGATTAAGTCTATATTGTTAACATAAATGTTGTGAGTTCAATTCGCCGTTGATTCATTTATGTTTATTTTATTATTTTTTTCAAAACGACGTAGTTTTGCTGCTTCTGAATGATATAATTGCAAACTTTTTTGAAGTAAAACTATACATAAATCATTAAATAAAATTAATTGAAATTATTATTTATTCTTGTTATAAATAAATAATATTAGAAGTTAAGTTTGAAACATAAAAATAAACCATTAATTGAATAGAAAAACAATATTATGTTTAAGAACTTTATAATAAACATAAATAAATGAAATCCATTCACTTTTTATACATAAATTATTTTCGAAATTAAGTTTGAAACATAAAATAATTAAACAATATAAAATTTAAATAAAGTACTCATCTCTTTAATCAACAAAAATATATCAATCTTAAAACAAATTTAAGTAATTTTATAGATTGCGATTAAAAATTAAAATTATCAAATTATAGTATACGAAAAACATTTAATATTGATACAAAATATAATAAGTAAAGTATAATAGAGATAATTATGATATGAGACACATGAGATCGGTTGAATCTTGTAGCAAGGACTCCGAGAAGGACTAAGATTCTCACCTCTTTGATCAATGACAAGCTCCTCTTGAATAGGACTAAGATTCTCTATCCGCAAGCACAGGGAATATCCGCAAGCACAGGGAATGGATGACGCCACAAGAAGTATGATGAGCTTCTTGATAAGTCTGGTTGCGATCAAGCTCTAAGGGGAAGCCGCTCGAAGAGGTTGAACCACGAAGAAAAACTACTTGATTGTTCAAAGAGAATGTCGTTTTCTTTATTGATACTTAGGTAAAAATACAAAGACCTCTAAGGAGCTTATATATGCTCTTAGGTTGTGCCTTCTAGGGTAAACACAAAGAACATCTTGTTTTGTGTTTTTAAAGATTAGAAAACAACATGACTTTTAAAATAAAGCAACAACACTCTTAAAACTTAAAACTTAGACTTAAACTTAAAGACTCATGGACCACACGGCTATGACCTGCACCACACGAAAAAATAACTCATTAATCTTAATCATATGGAATGGACTCACCTTGTTCGTAGATGCTAAGGAGGTTGAAGCTTCGGCCATGCTTGATTTGAGGTCATTCCGTGGCTATCACGTCTTGAGCTTGCTCTACCTTGTGTGTCTTCATGTACTCTCTCAGTCCATAGGTCTCTAGCTTCTCTTGTTTGATCAATAGGACTTGTATAGCTTTCTCAAGGCTTTCGACTAGTCTTCTAGCTCCTGCTCGAGTCGTTGGTGGTGCATACATGGTTGGGACAGTTTCTTGATCGGTCTTATTTAACTCTATGTCCACATTATTCCCTCCCTCCTCGAGAAGATTCTGACCTCAGAATTGATTCACCTGCATCAAAGAAAGACAAGTCCGAGACATTGAAAGTAGGAGAAATTTTCCACTCACTTGGTAAGTCTAGATTGTAAGCATTGTTGTTTATCCTCTCCAATACTTGGAAGGGTCCATCTCCTCTTGGTGACAACTTAGATTTGCGTTGGTTAGGAAACCTTTCTTGCCTCATATGTAACCAAACCCAATCTTTTGGTTCAAAGACAACTTTCTTCCTTCCCTTCTCAGCTTGTGCCTTGTATTGCACGGTCTTCTTCTCTAAGTTTTCTAACACTTGCTAATGGATCTTTTGCATGGTTTCAACTTTGTTTTCAGCCTCTTGGCTGTTGCGATCACTTGGTGCTGAAGGTACAAGATCAATAGGTGCACCTGGCTTAAATCCATACACAATCTCATAGGGTGATAGCTTAGTAGCATAATGAACAACTCGATTATAAGCAAACTCAATGAAAGGTAAGCAGTCCAACCAGTTCCTAAGATTCTTACCAACTGTGGCTCTTAATAGAGTTGAGAGTAGTCTATTCGCTACCTCGGTTTGTCCATCGGTTTGAGGGTGGCATGTGGTTGAGAAGAGTAGTTTAGTCCCAAGTTTCTTCCATAATGTCTTCCAAAAGTGGCTAAGGAACTTCACATCTCGATCATATACAATGGTCTTTGGGACTCCATGCAAGCGTGCCACCTCCTTGAAGAAGAGATCAACTGTTTGAGTAGCATCATTTGTCATGGCACATGGAATAGGTAAAGGTGTGTAGAGACCATAAGGATGTGACCTGGATTTGGCCTTAAGGCAAATGATGCACTTGGAGCAATACCTCTCTACATCTCGTTTTAGGTGCGGCCTAAAGAAGTGCTCGGTGAGGATGCTTAGAGTTTTTGCAACTCCAAAATTCCCCATTAGACCTCCTCCATGAGACTCTCGGATCAGCATCTCCCTCATTGACCCTTGAGGAATGCATAATCTCTTGTTTCTGAATAAGAATCCCTCATGTTGGTAGAATTGTCTGAAGGCTGCTTTGGAGAAAGCTTGGTAGATGGTGCCAAAATCAGTATCTTCCTCATATATATCCTTGATATGCTCGAACCCCCATGAGTTTGGCCTCCATGGTAGTGATCAAGGCATGTCTTCTAGATAACGCATCAACCACTATGTTCTCTTTTCCCTTCTTGTATTTGATGATGTAGGGGAATGTTTCCACGAACTCGAGCCATCTAGCGTGTCTCCTCTTGAGTGTGGTTTGTCCCCTTAAGTGTTTGAGTGTTTCATGATCAGTATGAATGAGAAAATCCTTGGACAACAAGTAATATTGCCAAGTCTCGAGTGATCTCACTAATGCATATAATTCTTTGTCGTAGGTAGGATAATGTAGGGTGGCTCCACTTAATTGCTCACTGAAGTACGCTACTGGCCTTCCTCCTTGAGTAAGCAGAACTCCAATACCTAGTCCTGAGGCATCACATTCAACTTCAAACGTTTTGTTAAAGTCAGGTAATATCAGAACAGGGGCATTAGTAGGCTATGTTTAAGCTGATCAAAGGCATCTTGTTGAGCTTTTCCCCATGAAAACGTGACATTCTTCTTGATGATAGCCGTGAGAGGGGCAGCAATGGTGCTGAAATCCTTGACAAATCTCTTATAGAAGCTAGCCAATCCGTGAAAGCTCCTAACATGACCAATGTTGGTTGGGGTCGGCCATTCTTCTATTGCTTTGATCTTCTCTTGATAAACCTGTAAGCCCTGCGAACTCACAATAAAGCCTAAGAAGACAAGCTGGTCAGTACAAGAGGTGCACTTCTTGTGGTTAGCAAAAAGACCTTCTTTACGACGAGTCTCTAAAACTTTCTCAAGGTGCCTCACATGGTCAGATAAATTCTAACTATATACCAAAATATCCTCAAAGTATACTACGACAAACTTACTGATGTAGAACCTAAGCACATGATTCATGAGGCGCATGAAGGTACTAGGGGCGTTAGTCAAGTCAAAGGGCATAACTAGCCACTCGTACAAACCTTGCTTGGTCTTGAAAGCAGTCTTCCACTTGTCTCCTTCCTTCATTCTCACTTGGTGATATCCACTTTTCAGGTCCATTGAGCTCGTCCAACATGTCGTCCAATCGGGGAATAAGATGCCTATACTTGATGGTGATGTTGTTGATCGCTCTACAATCAACACACATTCACCAGGACCCATCTTTCTTTGACACTAACAAGACAAGAACAACACAAGGGCTAAGACTCTCTCGGATGTATCCTTTAGC
>OVAO01001003.1:0-16962 GCA_900406285.1 Biscutella auriculata
ATGCATTTTATATATTTTTATACACTTTTTGATATATACATAGCCCTACTTACACACATTGCATGTTTCACAATGATTGATATTTGCATGTGTAATGGTATATTAATATTCATTACACCAGATGTATAATTCTTTACTTGATTTGAGACCATTATCATAATTACTACCTACCATTTATATATATAAAGCCTAAAATACAAACAAAAGACACCTTAATTAATGTTTTGGTAAATTACCTTGTATTTGAAAAGTTGCAAGAAAAACAATTAATGTTTTGTAAGTATTAACCTGATATTTTTTTAATTGTTATTAATTTTCAAAAGTGATAAGCATGACGAATTGCTGACAGCAAACCTGATCATCATTATGATTGTAATAAAAAAAAAGCTATAGTTTTGAGATACTAAAATGTCAAATATGTTCCCGAAGAAGGAAAGACCAACGGAGATGGGAGACTTTCGTCCCATAAGCCTCTGCAATGTCGGCTACAAGATTTTCTTGAAACTCCTCTGCCAGACGCTGAAGAGGATTCTCCCAAGGATGATTTCCAAGACACAATCGGCGTTTGTGCCGGGACGTCTGATATCAGACAACATTCTGATCGCCCAGGAAATGTTCCATGGTATGCGGACTAATCCTTCGTGCAAGCGAAAATTTATGGCGGTAAAAACGGATATGAGCAAAGCCTACGACCACATATAATGGATGTTTCTGGAACACCTCATGAGAAAAATGGGCTTTGCGGAGGAGTGGATTAATTGGACAATGTTATGTGTAAAGACAGTGAGATTTAGAGTCCTGTTTAATGGATGCGCCAAAGGGGAAATTAAGCCAAAGCGGGGACTACGGGAAGGGGAACCGTTATCACCATATCTATTCATCCTGTGCACGGAGGCTTTGATTTCGAATATAGGGCAAGCGGAAAGACGAGGACATATTACTGGGATTAAAGTGGCGCGACGATGTCCAGCGATATCGCATCTCCTTTTCGCGGATGATAGTCTCTTTTTCTGCAGAGCTACCCAGGAAGCGAGTAGGACCCTGGTCGATATCTTAGCCCAGTACGAGCGGGCATCGGGACAGANAATGTCCAGCGATATCGCATCTCCTTTTCGCGGATGATAGTCTCTTTTTCTGCAGAGCTACCCACGAAGCGAGTAGGACCCTGGTCGATATCTTAGCCCAGTACGAGCGGGCATCGGGACAGAGGATTAATTATGGGAAATCATCAATACAGTTTGGACACACTGTCCCGGAGACAGTTCGGGCGGCCATCCATGGAACCCTCGGCATCACTGACACAGGGGGAATGGGGACTTATCTAGGGTTGCCAGAGAGTTTGGGGGGAGCTAAGACACAGATCTTTGTGTTTATTCAGGAACGACTTCAGTGCAGAATAACAAACTGGACGTCTATATTTATGTCTAAGGGAGGGAAGGAGATCTTGGTGAAATCGGTGGCGACCGCACTACCGACATATGTGATGTCTTGCTTTAGGTTACCGAAAACGGTGATAAAGAAACTGACATCCGCGATCTCTCAGTTTTGGTGGGGCTCAGGAGGGAAACGAGGAATACCTTGGACAAGCTGGAGGAAGGTTTGTAAGACGAAGGAGGAAGGCGGTTTGGGGTTCAGGGATCTGGAGGATTTTAATACGGCCCTTCTCGCAAAGCAACTATGGAAGTTGATCGAGGATCCATAATCACTTCTGTCAAAGGTTCTTCGGGGGCGATATTACCAGGAAGGAGACCCACTGCAGGTAGCATCCTACTCTTGCCCATCATATGGATGGAGGAGTATCATTTCAGCGCGATCTCTGGTCAGTATAGGGCTCATTAAGCGGGTGGGGTCAGGGCATTCTATTTCAGTATGGGATGATCCCTGGGTTCCAGCCGAATGCCCGAGGTCCGCTCGGCGCATAGGCGTTCACTTCTATGCACCGCTTCGCGTCAATCATCTGATTGTACCGGAGAATAATTCGTGGAATATTCCACTTATGAAGGAGATCTTGGAACTAGGGGACATTCGCCTTATTCAGGGACTGAAGGCGTCTTTCTCATATACCCCGGACTCATGGGCATGGCATTTCTCAAAAACAGGTCGGTACACGGTCAGATCGGGTTACGAGGCTGCTCGGAGATTTCTCGATCCGGGACGAGACTCGGCAGAGGGTCCCTCCATCAACCCGTTATTGGCCAACGTGTGGAAACTAGACTGTCCCAGCAAGCTAAAACACTTCCTTTGGTAGGCTCTAATGGGGGGGATGGCAGTCGCCTCGCAGTTAAGGGCTAGGGGTATGGCGAGGGACGAGGGATGCCCGGTTTGCGGTTCCGAGGATGAAACTGTAAACCATGTCCTATTTCTTTGCCGACCGGCAAGGCAGGCATGGGCTATAGCGAATGTCCCAATTAACCCGCGCGGGCTTTTAAGTGACTCCCTCTTTTATAATATGGATTGCCTTTTCTGGCGGACTCCTCCAGACCATGTCGACGTATTATACCCTTGGATATGCTGGCAAATCTGGAAATCGCGGAATGCAAAAGTTTTGAGTAACACACAACCGGATCCCTCTGCGGTGGTGATAAGAGCCCGAAGGGGAGCAGAGGACTGGGATGCCAATCAGAAGGAACTACGACTTCGAGGGACGGGTCCCCGGATCTGGGATCCAACGGAGGACGAGAGGGATATATGCTGCTCGGACGGATCATGGACAAGCCAAGACCCGGTAACGGGATTAGGATGGGTCTCCTGCAAGCAGGATGGAAGCGTGATACTTAGGGGTACAAGGAACGTGCCGCGCTGCCTTACACCCCTTCATGCGGAATTTGAGGCCCTCTTATGGGCGATGGAAATGCAAATTGAGCAGGGCAGGACCAAGGTGTCTTTTGGAACCGACTCCACATATCTCCTAGTCTTTCTCAATAATAGGAATCAATGGCCAATTTTCGCACAAAGGTTGTCAGAGCTTCACCAGCTGGAAAAGAAGTTTGAAAAGATCTCATTTTGCTTCACTCCTAGGAAGGAAAATATGGAAGCCGATGGTCTGACAAAGGAGGCTCGGAGGCACCCACCGGGTTTCATTAGGATTAGTTAGCAGTTTTAATTCTTGTTTCTTTTTGCCGCAAAAAAAAATGTCAAATATGTCGACATAATAATAAAGATCTAATTTTAGGTATAATAAGATTAAAAGTTTGTAAATATAATAATTATTGGTATTGGGTTGTGCATCAGGTCATGGATGGGTCAAATATTTGATATGACCCATTAAGAAAATATTTTCTGAAGAGACGAAACTGTTTGAGACCCAACAATTTTGTCCCAGTTGAAGAGGAAGACCAATCGAGAATGGAGAAGATGTCATGCCCCAGTTCAAAAAGCAGAATAACTGCACCGGATACTGTTTCCTATAATAAGGAACAATGTCGTAACGTAAAAAATGGAGAAAAATCGCGAGTGAGTTCGCTAGAGTTAATAGTTAGTAAATATTTTAGAATGTTGTTAACGAGGCTCGCATCCGACATCGCTTGTAGTCTAATCTCACGACTCGAGCTCGACTAGACGTCGAAAGCATAGCTCTAGCTCGCATAACGATTGATGATATAAAACGTCGACCAACTCGACTTCCCTTTGTGGGAACCCTCTGTCTTATTTACTTTTCGCCTTACTTTACGCACGTTACTTACTCGCATTTACTTATCACACTTCTCTAACATAGGCGCTCACGACCAACATCGCTTTATGCTTTATGCACCTCACAACTAACTATTTACATTCCAACCATTTATTTTTCAGTATTTACTTTAAGCAAGCTAACTTATGCTTATTGTTTATGCTAACTCTAACCGTTGCTAGTGTTTGAATCTGATTTAACGCTTGGAACATATCGCATTTTTTCTTGTGATTATTTTTGGTATCAACATTTGGCGCCGTTTGTGGGGATTACGTCCTTCGAAAGCAAAAAACCACAAAGAAAAACCACGGGATAAAGCGAAAGTCACAAGAAACTCTGTCCAAAAAGTCGAGGAGATAGATCTGAAGGATGGCTAAAGAAACATCAAACGAGCAGCTTGTNGTGGGGATTACGTCCTTCGAAAGCAAAAAACCACAAAGAAAAACCACGGGATAAAGCGAAAGTCACAAGAAACTCTGTCCAAAAGTCGAGGAGATAGATCTGAAGGATGGCTAAAGAAACATCAAACGAGCAGCTTGTGGCATAAAATGTCAAACCACAAGACCCAATGTTGGTGACTATGACATCACCAACTACCCAAGGAAAAGGCCCAAGCACATCGTTCTGCGGATGGCAAGACCAAATATATATGCTGAAAGGACTCATCAAAAGGATGGATCGTTGAGATCTCGAGTCCCAAAAGATGACAGAGCTCCTTGAAAGCGTGACGCGAGAACATCGAGATTCAACACCATATTTGTGATAAAAAACACCGAGAACCAGACTCCGACTACTCGCGAACTCTGTCAAAATCTGTATGTCGAATTCCCAACGTCTCAGGCAGAGCGGCTAACCCAACCCCACCAAGAGACCACGATGCAACGAACTGAGGGACCCTTCTTGCGAAGTCTGCGCACGCTGCCAACCACCAACGAGGCGACTGCGGAAAAGCGTGACCTCGAGATGGAGAATATGAACGAAAAGATTATCGAGATGACTACTTAAGTTCATCGGGCCACGAGTTCGGCTCCCGAGATCGAGCGAGGCCTGGAAGAAACTCAGAAAATGTTGTTCATAGGCAACATCACCGACATTCGATTTCGCCATGAAGAAAATATCCAATATTTGATCTACGAAGGAAACACGGATCTGAGAAATTAGTTGACCGCATTCATCATTGCGTGGGTATAACCCACTTTTCCCCGAAAGAGCGAGACATCGGCTATTGTCATCTATTCTTAGAAAACCTCAACGGTGGAACGCTTAGTTTGTTCTCGAGACTCAAAGCGAACACAATTGACATTTTCGTATCCTGTCTACCGTCTTCCGGAAGCATTATTCCATGTATATTCAGAATAGCGCATCGAACGCCGACCTCTGGACTCTAGCTTAATCAGCCGGCAACCCTGGACGATGTGCTACGCCGTGCTACCTGCTTTATAGAAATGGATGAAGATTGCGAAGCACTAACAAAGAAGCACACACCAATGAAATTTCTGAGTTCGAAAGAAAATGTAAAGGATAAGTACAAAGAGCCTCGCTAATATTATAACAACAACTCCACGAAGGATGGACGAACGACCAAGGGAGTCACTTACATCGTGAAAGATCAGCAGCGAATGAAGAACGCTACATCTGCGGACACCTACGATCCCGACGCCTACTACGAGCATCATGAGACGTACGACTACTCCATGCAAAGTTGCAGCTACCTGCCAAACCAATTGATGGATCAATACGCGCAAGGAAATATTAAGATAAACAAAGAAAGGCGCAACAAGCGGGGAAACGTCGGACAACCGCATGGAAATAACAACCAAAACAACAATAAAAGGATCGACAGTCATCAGAGAGCCATGAGCAAGGAGCATAATCCTGGTGGGAAACCTCAAGAAGAACAACCTAGGGGCGTGGAGCCGCAGTGGAACGAACTAGACGCTTATTTGGTTCTCGAGACTCAAAGCAAACTCAATTGATAGTTTCTGTACCCTGTCTACCGTCTTCCTAAAGCATTATTCCAAGTATATTCGGAAGAGCTCGTCAAACGCCGACCTTTGGACTCTATCTCAAGGAGTAGACGAGTCATTTCCCAAGTTCCTCAGCAGGTTCAAGGACGTAGTGTCTCGCGTACATGTGGCAGATGACATGATTATCCCAACCCTAAGAAACACCCTTCTGTACGAATCAAGATTTCGCGACGATCTTCTGATCAATCAGCCGGCAACCCTGGACGATGCGCTACGCCGTTCTACCTGCTTTGTAGAAATGGATGAAGAGCGCAAAGCACTAGCAAAGAAGCACACACTAGTGAAAGTTCCGAGTTCGAAAGAAAAAGTAAAGGAAAAGTATAGAGAGCCTCACCAATATTACAACAACAACTCCACGAAGGATGGACAAACGACCAAGGAAGTCGCTTACGTTGGGAAAGAAAAGTAGTAGCCAAAAGATCAGCAACGAATCAAGAAAGCCAGATCTGCAGACACCTATAATCCCGACGCTTACTACGAGCATCATGAGACGTACGACTACTCCACGCAAAGTTGTAGCTACCTGCAAAACCAAATGATGGATTAATATGCGCAAGGAAATATAAAGATAAACAAAGACAGGCGCAACAAGCGAGGAAACGGCCGACAACCGCAGGAAAATAACAACCAAAACAACAATCAGAGGATCGACGATTATTAGAGAGCTAGGAGCGAGGAGCGTAATCCTGGCGGGCAACCTCGAGAAGAAAACCTGGGGCGTGGAGCCGTAGTGGCACAAACCGGACACTTAGTTGGTTCTCGAGACTTAAAGTGAATTTAATTGACAGTTTTTGTACCTTGTCTATCATCTTCCTAAAGCATTATTCCATGTATGTTCAAAAGAGCGCGTCGAACGCCGACCTTTGGACTCTATCTCAAGGAGCAGACGAGTCACCTCACATGTTCCTCAATAGGTTCAAGGACGTAGTGTCTCGCGTACATTTAGTGGATGACGCGGTTATAGCAGCCTTAGGAAACGTCCTTCGGTACGAATCGAGATTTCACGACGATCTTCTGATCAATCAGCCAGCAACCCTGGACGATGCGCTACACCGTCCTACTTGGTTTGTAGAAATGGATGAAGAGCGCGAAGGACTAGCAAAGAAGCACACACCAGTGAAAGTTCCGAGTTCGAAAGAAAAAGTAAAGGAAAAGTACAGAGAGCCTCGCCAATATTACAACAACAACTCCACGAAGGATGAACGAACGACCAAAGGAGTCGCTTACATCGAAAAAGAACAACCTGGGGGCATGGAGCAGCAGTGGCATGAACCAGACGATTAGTTGGTTCTCGAGACTCAAAGCGAACTCAATTGTTATTTTCAGTACCTTGTCTACCGTCTTCCTAAAACATTATTCCATATACATTCAATAGAGTGCGTCAAACGCCGACCTCTGGACTCTAACTCAAGGAGCATACAAGCAACTTCGCAAGTTCCTCAGCAGGTTCAAGGATGTAGTGTCTCACGTACATGTGGTGGATGACACGATTATAACAACCCTAAGAAACGCCCTTCGTTACGAATCAAGATTTTGTGACGTTCTTCTAATCACTCAGCCGGCAACCCTGTACGATGCCCTACACCGTGCTACCTACTTCGTAGAAATGGATGAAGAGAGCAAAGCACTAGCAAAGAACCACACATTAGTGAAAGTTCTGAGTTTGAAAGAAAAAGAAAAAAAAAGTACAGAGAGCCTCGCTAATATTACAACAACTCCAAGAAGGATGGACGAGCGGCCAAGGGAGTCGCTTACATTAGGAAAGAAAAGCAGTAGCCAAAAGATCAGCAACGAATCAAGAAGCCAAATCTACGAACACCTACGATCTCGACGCTTACTACGAGCATCATGAGACGTACGACTACTCCACACAAAGTTGCAGCTACCTGCAAAACCAACTAATGGATTAGTACGTGCAAGGAAATATAAAGATAAACAAAGATAGGCGGAACAAGCGAGGAAACGGCGGACCACCGCAAGGAAAGAACAACCAAAACATACATCAGAGGATCGACGGTTATCAGAGAGCTAGGAACAAGGAGCGTAATCTTGGCAGGCAACCTTGAGAAGAACAACCTGGGGCGTGGAGCTACAGTGGCATGAACCGGACGCTTAGTTGGTTCTCGAGACTTAAAGCGAACTCAATTGTTAGTTTATGTACCCTGCATATCGTCTTCCTGAAGCATTATTCCATGTATATTCAGAAGAGCGTGTCGAACACCGACCATTGGACTAAATCATCCTCCTCGTTTACAGTAGTCTGCCCTAGACCTCTATTCTTCGGGGAGTAAGTACTCAAGTTTAATAGGTTAATCGGTTCCATTAGAAATGTTTCTCGGTTTATCTCGGGTTTTTGATTTTACAATAAATTTATGTTGGTTAAGCAAATAATTATAGGTACCCATAAATATTCGGTTTTTAACCGAACTAAACCGATACCTATAGATATCTAATTCGTGATACGATCGGTTAATAAGGCATATAATCAAAATCAATTCAAACTGATTTTTTTGATTTGGTACTGATACACTCAGTACGCACGCGTGTGTGCGGTGCTAACGTGGCTGGGCGTACGATCGGTGCACCGCGAGTGCGAGACAGCTGTTCGGTACGGTCGGTACGGCATAGAGGTGGCCAACTCTCAAAAACTCACTTTTCCACTCATTTTTTCCACAAACGTTCTTCTTCAACCTTGCACAAAAAGTCAAAATACATACAAAAATCAATCTTTAGACACCATTAACACACATCTTCAAGATCAAACCTTGCAGTTTGTCGACCAAGAAAGCTCAAAACTTTGAAGAAAGGCTACAATTTTCGCATGCAAAAGCTCAAAACGTTTCAGATCTTGAAAGAACTTGAAAAGCTAAAACGAAAAACTTGCAAAAATTGAAACGAAGATTTCCTTTTGGGATTTTCTTTTTGTAAAATGAGCAAACAACCTAAACAAAGATAGATTTATACTAAACTGAAGCAAAGCAGGACACAATTAAAATCTTTTTCGGTTTTTTTGTTTTGTGTCTAAAGAGAAAACAAGCAAAAACTAAGAAAGAAACTTTAAACAAAAGATAAGGAAACTCCCTGATCTTTGGCATAAAAAATCTTCTAGTTGCTCTCATTCCACTTGACATGTCCCTGCTTGATGATCAAACACGCTTGAAGAGTTTGAACCTTGGCCACTTGATGCTTTGAAGAGGAAAGGTTGGATCTTGGGTCAAACGAGCTCCATTGAAGTTGAAACTGAACATAGGCTCCTTGGATGAGAAATAATGAAGTTCTATTGTGGAAGATTTGAGGATGAACGGCGGAAAGACGGTGAACAGCGGTGAGGGTCTTGGCTGGTGCGGCATCGTACGGACAAGAGCGGCAGGCGGACCTGCTGCTATTGAGGCAGTGCGTGCGGCTCTGTGTGGACATGGGGAATGAAGTGAAATGATGAGTGAGATGAAATGATGAGAGACCTCAAGGCTGTGATGATTCCTTGATACACTCTCTAATTTCTCTCTTGGATATTACTCACCAAAAGAAGATTTGAAAGATATTAATTACTTTCAAAAGTTGAGCTCTCATGAGAAAGGTTTCTCTTTTTGATTAAAATGAAAGCTAAAAGAAGCTAAAAGAGTTAAGAGTTTAAATAGTTGGCTTCAATGGAAGTAAAACCCTAATGAGAAAAATACAAAATAAACGTTAAAATAAAGAGATAAAAGAGTTTAAAGGAACTAAGGATGATTAACTCTTGGAACACTTCTCCTTAGGTTTTTTGATGGTTCATGAAAAGGTATTGACGAGATAAGGAGCCCCATTAAAATCTTGGTTGGGAAAACCCAATGGGACAAAACTCAACCTAAGGAAAAAGAGTGCTCCACTTGAAGGCAATGCCATGGATCCGGTTCGTTTTCAAACTTCAAGTGTTGATGGTGACTCTCCAAGCTGTCCCAAGCAAGTATCAAAGCTCCATCAAGCATTTTTGCTCCCCCTCTTGTGATTGGACTCGTGGGAACTTGGATATTGAGCTCACTTTGATCGGTCTTGGTTCCAAGGTTTCCCATACTTGTATTGCTATATAAGAGTGGCCAAGTCCCAAAACCGTGAGTGAAGTGAAGAACTTTCATGGTTTGGTTGGGTTCTATAGAAGATTTGTGAAGGAAATTAGCACTCTAGCTAGACCCCTCACTGAAGTAATCAAGAAAGAAGTGAGTTTCAAGTGGGGCACTGCCCAAGAAGAGGCGTTTCAAACCCTTAAGGACAAGCTCACTCACGCTCCTTTGCTTATGCTCCCAGATTTCACCAAGACATTCGAGACTGAATGTGATGTTTCAGGAGTTGGGATTGAAGTTGTGCTTATGCAAGAGAAGATACATATTTCTTTCTTTAGTGAAAAGTTTGGAGGTGCCACTCTCAATTATCCCACATATGATAAAGAGTTTTATGCTTTAGTTCCAGCCTTGAAGACTTGGCAACATTATCTTTGGCCGAAGGAGTTTGTGATCCATTCAGATCATGAATCCCTCAAGTATCTCAAGAGCCAACACAAGCTCAAAAAAAGGCATGCTAGGTGGGTGGAATTCATTGTGACCTTCCCTTATGTGATCACTTACAAAAAGGTAAAGACAATGTAGTAGATGATGGATTGTGTCAGAGGTACACTCTTCTCTCTAGCTTGACTGCTAGAGACTTAAGCTTTGAGAAATTAATGGATTTATATGCTAATGATCTTGACTTTAAGGATGTCTATAAGGATTGTGCTACCCATGCCTTAAATCATTATCATAGGTTTGATGACTATTTGTTCTATAAAAACCGTTGTGTGTACTTAATGGTTCTGTCTTAGAATTGTTTCTTAGGGAAGCCCATAGTATCGGCTTGATGGGGCATTCTGGAGTGGACAAGACCATGAAGGTAACTCAAGACCATTTCTTTTAGCCACACATGAAGAAGGATGTGGAAAGGATTTGCTCACAATGTATAAAATGCAAGCAGGCTAAAGCTAAGGCTCAACCTCTCGGTCTGTACACACCTTTACCCATTGTCTCTCATCATTGGCATGATGTATCTATGGATTTTGTGCTTGGTTTGCCTAGGACTAGAACTGATAGAGACTCAATATTTGTGGTTGTTGATAGGTTCTCTAAGATGACCCATTTTATACCATGTCACAAAACTAATAATGCATCTTACATTGTTAGTTTGTTCTTTAAGTAAGTGGTTAGATTGCATGGCATGTCTAAGACTATAGTTTCAGATAGAGCTACTAAATTCTTAAGTCACTTTTGGAGAACTTTATGGAATAGGCTAGGTAGTAATGTGCTATTTTCTACCACATGTCACCCTTAAATTGATGGTCAAACCGAAGTTGTGAATAGAAACTATGGCTATGCTTCTTAAGGTCTTGATAAAGAAGAACTTGAAAACTTGGGAAGAATGTTTGTCTCATGCTGAATTTGCCTATAATATTGCTAAACATTCGTCCACTAAGTACACACCATTTGAGATTGTTTATGGTTTTGTGTCACTCATCCCTTTGGATCTAATCCCATTGCCTTTGAGTGAAAGTCTTAGTGTGGATGGACACATGAAGACGAAACAAGTCAAACTGATTCATGAGAAGGCCAAGACCAACATTGAAGCCAATACCGAGTACTACACTAGTCAAGCCAACAAGGGCTGAAAGGCGCAATCATTTGAAGAAGGAGATTGAGTGTGGGTCTACTTAAGGAAGGACAGGTTCCTGGAAGAAAGAGACTCCAAGTTGAAACCCTAGATTGATGGATCCTTTCAAATCACGAAGAAGATGAATGGCAATGCCTACCAACTAGATCTTCAAGGTAAGTATAATGTAAGTTCAAGTTTCAACACTAGTGACATGGTTCCTTTTCATGTAGAGTCCACACTAGTGACATGGTTCCTAGATTGATGGACCCTTTCAAATCACCAAGAAGATGAATGACAATGCCTACCAACTAGATCTTCAAAGTAAGTATAATGTAAGTTCAAGTTTCAACACTAGTGACATGGTTCCTTTTCATGTAGATTTGAGGTCAAATCCTCTTCAAGAGAGAGGGGATGATACAAGTATGGAGAACAAGAGAATCAAGGCCGATCATGGAGAGCTTACTCTCCAAGTGCCCATGGTCCAATCACAAGAGGAAGAGCACAAAGACTTGTTGGAGCTTTGATGCATACTTTGTAGAGCTTAGAGAGTCACCACCAACTCTTGTAGATGGAAGAAGATCTCTTAAAGTAGATCAAGACTCATCCTTCCTACACCATCTCACCGTGGTCAAGCAGTAAATCTCTTAAATTTGGTAAATTCATAAAGGAAGGTTATGTCAATTCGGCTTTACGTTTGACTCGTCAACTCCCATTTTCTCTAGTGTTTCCTTGAACAACATGTCCACCGAACTCTCGATTTCTATCAGAATCCTTGACAAGTCGCAGTTGTCAATGCTTAGTTCGATAACCAACAGATCTTAATGAGAGAAATCCAAGTCCCTGGCATTTTTTTCGTCAAATGTGATCAGGGCTTCGCTGGTTACCTGACAAGGTGGCTTGTGAGCCGAGGCCGCTTTTCTCTCACTAGCCCTCATACAACAAACTGAATCCTTGCAGTTGAAACTCCTTCCATGATCACAATGATTTGACGCCTGGCGCTTGCTCTCATGATCACAATGACTGTCAATCCTGTGATTGTTGTTTTGGTTGTTATTTCCCTGTGGTTGTCCACCGTTTCCTCGCTTGTTGCGCATGTCTTTGTTTATCTTAATATTTCCTTGCACGTATTGATACATCAGTTTGTTTTGCAGGTAGCTGCAACTTTGCGTGCAGTAGTCTTACGTCTCATGATGCTCGTCGTAAGCGTAGAGATTGTAGGTGTCCACAGATCTAACGTTCTTGATTCGTTGCTGATCTTTTCGCTACTGATTTTCTTTCTCGACGTAAGTGACTCCCTTGGTCGTTCGTCCATCCTTCGTGGAGTTGTTGTTGTAATATTGGCGAGGCTCTCTGTACTTTTCCTTTACTTTTTCTTTCGAACTCGGAACTTTTACTGGTATGTACTTCTTTGCTAGTGCTTCGCGCTCTTCATCCATTTCTGCGAAGAAGGTAGCACGTCATAGCGCATCATCCAGGGTTGCCTGCAGATTGATCAGAAGATCGTCGTGAAATCTCGATTCGTACTGGAGGGCATTTCGTAGGGCTGCTATAACCGTGTCATCTGCTACATGTACGCGAGACACTAAGTCCTTGAACCTGCTGAGGAACTTGTAAAGTGACTCGTCTGCTCCTTGAGGTAGAGTCCAAAGCTCGGCGTTCGACGCGCTCTTCTAAATATACATGGAATAATGCTTCAGGAAGACGATATACAGGGTACAATAACTGTCAATTGAGTTCGCTTTGAATCTCGAGAACCAACTAAGAATTCAGCTCGTGCCACTACGGTTCCATGCCCCCAGGTTGTTCTTCGTGAGGTTGCCTAGCCGGATTATGCTCCTCGCTCCTAGCTCTCTGATGACTGTTGATCCTCTGATTGTTGTTTTGGTTGTTATTTCCCTACGGTTGTCCGCCGTTTCCTCACTTGTTGCGCCAGTCTTTGTTTATCTTAATCTTTCCTTCCACGTACTGATCAATCAGATTTTTTTTGGAGGTAGCTGTAACTTTGCGAGGAGTAGTCGTACGTCTCATGATGCGCGTAGTAAGCGTAGGGATCGTAGGTGTCCGCAGATCTAGCGTTCTTGATTCATTGCTGATATTTTCGCTACTGATTTTCTTTCTCGACGTAAGCGACTCCCTTGGCCGTTCACCTATCCTTCGTGGAGTTGTTGTTGTAATATTGGTGAGGCTCTATGTACATTTCCTTTACTTTTTCTTTCAAACTCGGAACTTTCACTGGTGTGTGCTTCTTTGCTAGTGCTTCACGCTCTTCATCCATTTCTATGAAGCAGGTAGCACGGCGTAGTGCATCGTCCAGGGTTACCGGCTGATTGATCAAAAGATCGTCGGGAAATCTCGATTTGTACCAAAGGGCGTTTCTTAAGGCTGTTATAACCGCGCCATCCACTACATGTACGTGAGACAATACGTCCTTGAACCTGCTGAGGAACTTGTGAAGCTACTCATCTACTCCTTGAGAGAGAGTCCAATGGTCGGCGTTCGACACGCTCTTCTGAATATACATGGAATAATGCTTCAGGAAGACGATAGGCAGGGTACATAAACTAACAATTGAGTTCGCTTTAAGTCTCGAGAACCAACTAAGCGTCCGGTTCATGCCACTGTAGCTCCACGCCCCAGGTTGTTCTTCTAAAGGTTGCCTGCCAAGATTACGCTCCTTGTTCCTAGCTCTCTGATAACAGTCGATCCTCTGATGTATGTTTTGGTTGTTATTTCCTTGCGGTTGTCCGCCGTTTCCTCGCTTGTTCCGCCTATCTTTGTTTATCTTTATATTTCCTTGCGCGTACTAATCCATTAGTTGGTTTTGTAGGTAGCTGCAACTTTGTGTGGAGTAGTCGTACGTCTCATGATGCTCGTAGTAAGCGTCGAGATCGTAGGTGTTCGTAGTAAGCATCAAGATGTGAAGTGCTTCAAATGTCAAGGCCATGGCCATTATGCTAACGAGTGCATCAACAAGCGGGTTATGGTTCTTTTTGATGATGGAGAGTACATATCAGAAGATTAAGAAGTTGTCCAAGAGTCTGAAGACGACTCAACTGAAGAGGTTGAAGAAGAAGCCGCCCAAGGAGAATTGTTGGTCACTAGACGGGTCTTGAATGTTTTGCCTAAGGAGGATGCAATTGCTCAAAGGGAAAGCGTGTTCCATACTAGATGTTTAGTGAACAAGAAGGTATGTCGCCTTATTATAGATGAAGAGAGTTGTACTAATGTAGCAAGTGCTACCATGGTGAACAAGTTGAATCTTAAGACAAGGAAGAACCCGAAGCCATATAAGCTTCAATGGTTGAACGATCAAGGAGAAATGAAAGTGACCACTCAAGTGACGGTTCCCATCAGTATTGGTAAGTATGAAGATGAAGTAGTTTTTGATGTCTTACCCATGGAGGCTGGCCATATACTCTTGGGAAGGTCATGGCAATTTGATAGAAGTGTTATGCACAATGGGTACACAAACAAGCATTTGTTTGAGCACAAAGGGAAAAAGATCACCTTGGTACCTATGTATCCTCAAGAGTTCTCTCAAGACCAGGTTCATCTAAGGAAGAAGGAGCCTAAGCCACTTAAGATATCCAACTTCCTTGTCATCCCTAGCACTGTAAGGAAAGTCCTTCACTCTAACCAAACTGTTTTGTGATTTGTCTATAAAGAAGCCCTTATTGGCTTGACTAACCCTTCACCGGAGTATCCGAGTGAACTTAAGGATTTCTTGGAAAGCTATGAAGATGTATTTCCAAGTGTTCTCGGGGAAACACTTCCAAACCGTCCAGCTTATAGGACCAATCTCGTGGAGACCAATGAACTTCAAATACAAGTGTTGGAGCTTCTTAACAAGGGCCACATCCGTGAGAGCATGAGCCCTTGTGCCATGCTTGTTCTCTTAGTGACCAAGAAGGATGGCTCGTGGCGCATGTGTGTAGATTGTCGAGCCATCAATAACATAAAAGTTAAGTATCGCCATCTTATACCTAAACTTGATGATATGCTTGATGAGTTACATTGTTCTATTGTCTTCTCTAAGATTGATTTGAAAAGTGGTTATCATCAAATTAAGATAATGAGTGGATAACCGCCTTTAAATTAAGCATGGTCTATATGAGTGGCTAGTTAAGCCTTTTCTTTTAACTAATGAACCTAGTACTTTTATGAGATTGATGAATCATGTGCTTAGGAAGTTTGTTTGTGGTGGTTTACTTTGATGATATCCTTTTCTATAGAAAATACCTAATTGATCATATTTCTCATCTTGACTCAGTTTTAGGTGTTCTTAGACAAGAACAATTGTATGCCAACTATTCCAAATGTATTGTACGGATAACCTAATTTTCTTAGGTTTTCTTGTGGTGCATAAGGAGTTAGGGTGGATAAGGAGAAGCTGAAGGCAATCCAAGAGTGGCCAAGTCCCAAAATCGTGAGTGAAGTGAGGAGATTCCACAGCTTAGCCGGTTTCTATAGAAGATTTGTCAAGGACTTTAGCACTCTAGCCGCCCCTCTCACCGAAGTGATTAAGAAGGAAGTGGGATTCAAGTGAGGTACTGCCCAAGAAGAGGCATTCCAAACCCTCAAAGACAAGCTCACTCACGCACCTTGCTTATGCTCCCAGATTTCACCAAGACATTCGAGATTGAATGTGAGGCATCAGGTGTGGGGATTGAGGCTGTGCTTATGCAAGAGAGAAGGCCCATTGCTTTCTTTAGTGAAAATCTTGGGGGAGCCACTCTCAATTACCCCACATATGATCGAGAGCTTTATGCCTATCCGAGCCTTGAAGACTTGGCAACATTACCTTTGGCCGAAAGAGTTTGTGATCCACTCGGATCATGAATCTCTCAAGCATCTCAAGAGCCAATACAAGCTCAAAAAAAGGCATGCTAAAGGGTGGAGTTCATTGAGACTTTCCCTTATGTGATCACTTACAAGAAAGGTAAAGACAATGTAGTAGCCGATGCATTGTCTCGGAGGTACACTCTTCCCTCTACCTTGAATGCTAGACTCGTAGGTTTTGAGCAACTAAAATACTTATATGCTACTGATCTTGACTTTAAGGAAGTCTATCTTGGTTTTGCTAGTCGTGCCTTAGATCATTAATATAGGCTTGATGAGTATATGTTCTTTAAACACCGTTTGCGTGTACTTAATGGTTATGTCTGAGAACTGCTACTTAGGAAAGACCATAGTGGCGGCTTGATGGGGCATTTTGGAGTGGCAAAGACCATGAAGGTAGCTCAAGACCATTTCTTTTGGCCACACATGAAGAAGGATGTGGAGAGGATGTGCTCACAATACATCAAATGCAAACAAGCTAAGGCTAAGTCTCAGCCTCTCGGTTTGTATAGCCCTTTACCCATTGCTTCTCATCCTTGGCATGATGTATCTATGGACTTTGTGCTTGGTTTGCCTAGGACTAAGAATGGTAAACATATCATATTTGTGGTTGTTGATATGTTCTCTAAGATGGCACACTTTATACCTTGTCACAAAACTTATGATGCATCTCATATTGCTAGCACTAGCAAAGAAGTACATACCAGAAAAAGCAACTTGCGTGAGTTCCTTCGAGCTAATCTTCTCTAAAGTTGACGCCTTCGCTGGAGTCTC
>OVAO01001004.1:0-16957 GCA_900406285.1 Biscutella auriculata
TTATATTAATAACATATAAGACATAACCCGCGCATAGCGCGGGTACTCTCCTAGTATATATAAAAGGGGAATAAGTTAATAAGTTAAAGGGGAATTTTTTGAAAAAATGGTTCTGAAATTTTATTGCAGTAAGAAAATCTTTTGAATAAAGGGTTCATTCAATTTCTAAAGTCTATGCAATTAAAATAGAGTAATGATAAATTTTATTTCAAACATTAAAATCCATCACTAAGTATTAATTACATATTCTTAACATAAATCCCTAGAAGCTAGATATTTTAAATAATATTTAAATTAATTTCAAATAAATAAATGTTTAAATGTTAATTTTTTTTAATACCCATAGTTATATTTATTTTAAAACTTAAAGTTAAATGACTTTAATTTCTAGCGAACTTTTCCAATATGTAATCTAAATCCTTCAAATTTATATTAAAAACTCTAATTAATTATATTTAAAGCTCATAATTTTTACTATATTTATTCTCAACATTTAATAAATTAAAGAAAAATTTTAATGGTACATTAAGTTACATATAAATCAATAAAAATCTCATTAAATTCTTCTTCACAAAAAAAATCATAACACTATACTATTAACCAAACTCTTCAACAAATATTATACATGTGATTAGTCTTAAATTTGGTATATTGATGTTCGGCTTTTGGACACTTAGAAAACAAGTAATTTCATAAGAAATAATATCCTGCTAAACGCTGACTATTTATTTACCGATGAAAATGTATAACCAATTTCAATGATTCTAACAACTATATTTTCAATCATGTATCATTCTTTAATTAGTATCTAATTTACTATTAAATTAATATATATATTTTAACATAATTCTTAATCGTTTGATTAAAAGTGTTTGAGTGCATTATGTTTTATGATATTTACAAGAGATGCTACACATCGAAACTCGGATAAAAATAAAAATAGTCAAACCAACGACGTCTAAATTAAACGCTCTGATTTAGTTGTTGAGGTTAAGCCTTTTTTTTTTTTTTTGGCAAAAGCTCCGAGAAATTAAGCTCTGAAGACACATTTTGAGTATTACGAACTTTTGGATTAGTAATGTCTCTCTCCCACTCTCTTGACCACTTGATAAATTTCTGTCATTTTTATATCGAAATTCGAAAGTCGAACTACATTATAAAAAAAGTTAAGTAGATGTTGTACAATAAGTAAACACTAAACAACGAACGAAACTCTTCCAACAAATTTACTGTTATGCATGAATTAATTTCCATCAAAATACACATGGTCCCTGGGAATATAAAACCTTCTCCAATCAGGATTTTTTGTCCTAATTAGAGAGAGAAAACAAATTACACAAAGAGATCCCTCAGTGACACTAAGAAAAAAAAAGGAATAAAACTAAAACCTCCAGCGAGGAATCTAACTTACTATTATATTACAAAAACCAAAAGCGTTAAATCAATTTAAAAACCTTTTGACTTCACGAAATCTCCGAAGAGAAAAAACATGGAACCTTCAACTTTATCTTCTCCTTCTTTCCGGCGTCCAATGCGGTAACGCTGGACTAAAATGTGCCGACACAACCCTAGAATTTAGTAGCTCCACAATAGGTGTGAAGTTCACGCACCTCGGTACCTTGTACTGGTTAATCGACGCGCCTCTTGAGATTGCGTAATCCATTAGCTCCTCGAACGTTCCGTTCCTCACCACCCTAATCTCTAACGGTCCGACCGAGCTATCTGCGACTCGAGATTGTCTGTAAACCGAGTTCAATGACTCTTCCATCTCAAGGCAGCAACGAGCCAAGGTCTCTTTACTAGGCGGCTTCGCTGCGTCCCTAACTAATAACTCCCAGTACAACACGTAGTGGCCAGGGATCGTGCTTGTGTCTGCGTAGCTTGTGTACTCGGCTACGCGGGTCCCACACTCTTTAAGAAGCAGTTTCGATGCATTCTCCACAGCTTTCTGAAGCTCTGACTCGTCGGTCTTGTCGGAGTCGATACTGAGAAGGACGTTTTTCCTTCTCACGAAGTGAAACTGAGGGGCTGAGTTGTGGAAACCTGTGACTCTAAGGATGTCACCGACTCGGTAGCGACATAGACCGGCGTAGGTTGTGACTACGAGTTCGTACTCTTTGCCGATCTTTACATCAACTAGTTCAACGGCCTTGGAGCCGCCTAGAGGGATAAATTCGAAGTACGCCATGTTAGGCATGATGGTGTAAGAGACTTCCGATGGTTTTCTCATTGGGTTAAGGTTCAAACCGAAGTAACACTCTGAGGAAGCGTACATGGTGCAAGCCATTGGAAGACCGCCACTATAGTAGTCTAGCGTTGGGATATACTGAGCCATGGCTCCAGTTACAATGACGTCAATGTACTTAGTGTTTGGCCAAATCCGTGTGATGATTCGTTCCCAATTGTCTGACTCGCACTCTTGGCGGATAAATTCAGCCAGGCCAGGGTCCGGTTTGAGAATTCCGGACATGCATTGTCTTAGTGACTGGTCAGTTATCTCGGGGTCCAGAGAACCTGACTCGATGTCGTTGGCAAAGCGAGACCAATTAAGCTGGAGGAAGCGGATGGCACGGAGGAGACCGGAGGCAAAGACAGCACCTACGCGGAGGACAGAAAGGCGGTCTAGGAGGCCACAAAGCATCTGAGTATACATGCTTTGAAAGGAGTCTGGACAGAGAATGGCTTCGTTTGGACTTGTGTAAACGTTATAAGGGTCGTACGGTCGAGACCGGAAGTGCTCACTTTTGTAGTAGCTGGTTAAGACCGGTCTGGCCGGTAGCCCACCCGGTGTCTTTGTTTCAGACTTAACGAACAAGAAGTACAATCCTTTTCCTTTATCTAAACCCGGCACATACCTGTTCCACAAAAGAGACAGAAAAATGTCAATGCTTGAACTTTTTTCAAGAAACGTTAACGAAACGTACGGTTAGAAGTTTTATCGATGTGAAGGACTTACAAATTCATGACGGGCATGAGGAGACTGTAAAGAAGTTGGCGACGATCGAGCTCTTCTCTAATGGTTGGCATGAGCTTCCTCTCTCCAGCTGAGGTTCCCGAGCTGGTGAGGAACTCAGAGATAGGATGAGCGGATAAGATTGGAGAGCTGTCTCCGTCAGCGATGCGTTGGATCTCCGGCTGTAGATCTTCGTAAGTAATGATTGGAATCTTCGACTTAAAGGTATAACGGTCGGTGGCGCCACCAAGGTTGAAGCGGCGGAGGTACTCGGTCTCGGCGTTACGTCTAAGAATCTCGGCTAGGAGGTTTTGTTGAACGGTGTCTGCGTTTCTGGTCATTTCCTCGATGAAACGGAGGGCTTTTGCGTCTTTTTCACATGCCGGAGGTCCTAAAGGCGACGAGAGGCTTGAGTCAACAGCCATTTTTCAACTTTTTTGCGTGTTTGCTTTCTTGTTGTAGATTTGAGGTATGAGAGAGTGAGAGAGAGAGAGAGGATTTTGTGTTTGTACTTTGGAAATGGATGAGATGAGGATTGAAGAGCTTGTTAGTGGTATTTATATAGAGGAAGGTGAAATAACTCCTTAAGTGCCACGTCACATGACCAAACAAACATTAGTTCGGACAATAACCTCAAATAAATCTAAACTTTATACTTTCCAATCTTAAAAAGATATTGCATGCGCTCTCTTTTATGAGCTATATAAATCAACGCAGGTAAATCAATTTCATGACCAGTTCTTACGTGTTTATCATAATTATGAGCTAAATATATACTGTATGTAAAGTCATTTAAATGAAATGGGATCATAACATATCAAGAATCGTAAAAAAGAGGTAAAATTCCAAGACAAACTTGGCGTGGATACAGTTTAACATAAACTAAACGGTTAACGTTGCATCTTCACATTTAAATCGCCAGTCGTGTAATCATTTTTGTATAGAGAAAAAATGTTGGGAGTAAATCTTGAAAAAGATACCAAGAACCGTAACGTGGTTAAAAGAAAAAAGGAAATTGCAAAGAAGGTAAGAAGTTATCTGGCCGGTGACTTATTATTTTGATATTTCTGTGCTAAGACTTAAGACATTGAACGTGATTAAACTCAAATGATACATGTGGAAACATTAAAGAAAAAATAATATAATTAGCAATTTAAAATCAAGGGTTTTTTTTTTTTTTTTTTTTTTACAGGAAGGAGACTGGAAAGANTACAGGAAGGAGACTGGAAAGACAGTGGCTGGAGAATTTTGTTGTGGGGGATTAATAAAATAAAAGAGAACACAAGAAATGAGGCAGAAAAGGAGGGGATGTTTAAGATGAAGGAGACAAGTAGGACCCAAAAGAAAAAACTTCAACATGGCACGATAAGAGGAAGTTGCATGTGGGGGTTTAGGCCAGAGCCATGTCATCTTTTACCATCTTTCTCTCCACTAGTTTATATTGTGTAGTCAATGGTTTTTTCATAATGCCTTTTTATTAAGTCTTTCTTTTCCAATGATTTTTCCAGATGTTTGTGATGGAATGATTAGGATATGGAAGCGAGGGATTTGTTGCCGCAAACATTATTCGTCTATATAGTAGAATTTATATAAATTAATAGTATTATAATATTTTATTAATGTATAGAGATATTCGTTTACAATGTAATTAATTAGGTCGGAAATAATTTTGAATAAAAAAGTTTATTGAAATATTGATTTATAGAGGTTATATATTGTATGTAGAAATTGAGTTTTTGAATGAATAAATTATAATCCAAAATAGGATGCTTAGGAATGCGCAAAACAGAGAAATTTTCACAAAAGTTTCACATTGTATGTTAGGGTTTTGGAAATTTTCTTGTACCAAAAAGAGGAAGTTTAATTATAGCCTATAGACTATGGAGTAAATGAAAGATGAGTTGACCTATACTAAACAATAACCATGTTATATAGAGAGGCATTCGATCTAGATAAGTGTTAAACTCTTTGGATATATAGATAAATAAAGATAACAATTAAATGATGACTGAAAATGTGCATTATATTGGCCAAAGAAAATAAGAATTTGGTAATATACCTAAAAGTAATGGAATCAATATAATTTTCAAGAAAATGTTAGTGGGGTCAATAAACCAAATTTGAAATATTTTAAACAATTTCTTTTATAAAATATAAATAAATACTTCATTTAATTAAAGAGAAAGAAGAGGAACCGAGAAACGCGAACCACGGGACCAGACAAAAGGGACTGTGTTTGCCTTGTTGGTGGTCGAAAGCAATGGTCCATTGGGCACATGAGACAACTGCCTAATTCCATGCATGCATGCTTTCTTGCTTCGTCATTTCCACTATGATAACAACATTAATACAATTGCTCAGGAATATGTTTTATCTTCCAAAAAAGCCTTTTGAAATATTAGGTCAATTTGGCTTCTTCTTTTACACATGTTTGTGGCTTCTTCTATGAACTCAGATCCATGTTAGTTAAATCAACTTGAAATTTATGTTCTTGCCATTTGATCACAGAAACATTTGGACAATTATGCTTATATGTGACGTTCCCACCATAGATCCAATAACAAGTTTTGGTAGCTTGTTAAATAATAAGTTTGAAAATTCGTACCATAATATGCTATGAACTGAGATCCATGTTTTATGAATTTGAATTATAAGTTCTTGACATTTGACCACATACATATTTGGATAACTTTTCCGATGTTTCATACATATATTGTTCCAACAATTGTCCAATACATCATTACAAGAAATATTGCAATGTTGAGGCATATCATGCCAAAGAAAAGAAAAAATAGAGATAGAAATCGAGGAAGGGGAAAGGAAGACCCAGGGGAAAGGGGAGGCAACAAAGGGAGGAAGAGCGGGAGATTATATGCCAGCAGGGAATTAGTCAGAAAAACCCTATGAGATAAAACCTGACTAAGGAAAAGAGCACATCTGGCAGATATATAAACCCTTTGCTACCCAAACTAACTGATGAAATAACAAAGCTAAAGAAGACTATCCTTGCAGCCAGGCCCCATGGAAATAATAAGCGTGGAGATCTTCGAGATGACCTGAGTGGGAGCAATGAAAGGGCAACCATGGAGTTTGGGGTTCCTGATGTCACTTAGCTTTTACCTTAGACAACTAAATATGCAAGTGCACAGACAGTCACTATAGTATTTAGGGATCGAATCCACAAAGACTAAAGACTAACACAAAGAGACATGCAATACTGAGAAATGGCTAAAACAGAAACAAAGGTTTGTTGATTGATTGTAACACGCAATGGTGAAGTGATGAAAATAGTAAAACAAACAAACAGGGAATTAAGTTGTAAGCAAGCAATCAAACCTAGGGAACACTATTTTTTTTTTTTTTTGCCAGGAGTCGCTCAGATAAGTCGTTGAGAAAAAAAAACAAGATATGAGAACATAATTTAGATTACTGGTCTTACTCGTCGAACACCCAGTACTCGTCAGACAGTACTAGACTAGAGTTATAGCCAATACGAAATCTAACCTATATCTCCTTTCCTAGACCTCTAAAAGTAGGTCAATTCTAGGGTCTCAGGTGTGAACCTACGCCTAACCCAACCCTTCAGGTATTAGCCATGTCACTTAGCTAGCCCCAAGAACCTAGAAATCTTGGTAGTCCAATCAGGTTGTTATCCCTTCGAACTAGGCAGTCTCGGTTAAACAAAGTCTAATAAAGGTCACTAGGTGATCGTTCTGTTTGTCAGATATAAGTGATCAACCTAAACCCCCTTAGTTACTAATTTGGGTGATCCAATTTTAGTGCTTTTCAGACTTGGAGCATCCTAAGCGTAGATCTAATTTGACAGATCGAATATAGGCTAGCAAATCAACTACTAAGGGAGAATCCCTTTTGTTTCCTTTTTCTCTAAACCTAATTAAGCATAAACCCTAGCTTATCCTTCTAGTGGAATCCTAGATCTTATCAAACTGAACTACTCAGACATATTAATAACAATCAATTAAAGCATAGTTGAAAGCATGAAAAAAATTATGATTGATCAAATAATAAGGGTTCCAGACTACAAATTGTCAAATTACAATAATCTCCTTAAAGCTTATTCTCTAAAAACCCTAATTGTAGAAAGAATAAATCAAATAAAACTAAGGAAAGAGTATGTAAAAAGCGTGTTGAAAATCGAGTCTCTAGCATCCTTTTATCTTTTCTTCAAGTTAAGCGGGCCTTGGGCTTCGAAATCCGAAAAACGAAAATCGAGGTTACGGTTTGATCGAACCGGATGTGGTTCGATCGAACAAGCCTTTGTCTTGCACGAGGATCACATATTTTGCACGACGGTTCGAACCGCCTTATCATGGGGTTTAGTTCGATCAAACCGGATGTGGTTCGATCGAACCAGGTCTTCTTCTTGACTTGGTATCTGATTCTTCGGATCCGGTTCGACCGCTCCATCTCGGTGTAGGGGTTCGATCAAACCACATATGGTTCGATCGAACTCAATCTCGGACATAAGACTTCTCTTCGAGTATCTTCCCAAATGAGTACAAACAACCTTATTTCCTGAGATTCCCTTCCAGATCTACAAAACCCTGAAAGGATAAAAAATGCTCTTAAAGCATGTTAATAACCCAAAAGAGATTTATAATCCTACCAAAAGATGGGACTTAACCCCTAAAATTAGGACATATCAATTCTCCCAAAATTGAACATTTGCTTGTCCTCAAGTAAAGAAATCAAATCCCAAGGGGAAATCGCAGAAACTCTACTTTCCTCAGCTAATCATAGTCTAAACACAGCTTGTAGATCACACACAAACTAAACGTGTTAGTCCATTGTCCCTAGATTCCTACAATAACCGTCCAAGCATGTCCATACTCTGAACCTTAACCTGAGTAGACCCTGCATTCAAGTCAGCTGACGCACTACATTCATTAAAGAGAGCGTGAGTTTCTTATTAGGAAGTCTTTCAATCAGGAGAAAAGGGTTCAATGGTCATGTAGGGAGGCTATCTGATGGTGAGGTTAAAGTGTTTGGGGTGCTAAAAAAGAAAGGTTGCCAAATGGTCATATTATTATAAAAAAATCATGAAAGAAAGAGGGAGAGCGAGTAACTGAGGACCTTGACTAACACACTACCTAGCAACAAGGATCTACTACCCATCCCGAATTGAAACAAACTTTCTTTTAAAGATTAAACTTCAACAATTTTCTTTTTGTTTCTTTTCTTTTTGGTTCTTTTCTTTTTGGTTCATTTCTTTTTCGCTTTCCTTTTTATTTTATTCTCCACTTTTATTTTCTTTTCTCTTTTGTTTAAAAGGGGAGGTTCGGTCAGACCTTTTTGGATACAATCAAACTGAGTAAATACAGCTCAGGGGTTTGATCGAACTCATCAATTTCCTTAGTGCAAAATTTTAAACGTTTTTATTCAGTACCAAACAATTCTCAATTTCGACCTTTTCCGTCTAACTTTATACTTGAGTTTATAAACCACTAATGCTATACTTTTGAAAGAAGGACTGGGTTCAAGGAGGGTTACCAAACTTAAGGTGAGTTCAGTCACTTAGGATTAGAAAGTGTGGAAAAAGGAAGAAGAAATCATGAGCGTATGATCTACTTCTATTTTCTGATATCAAACACCTGATAAGAAAAATTAAAATCATGTTAGGTTCAAATAGATTGGATCAACCTCAGATCCAACAAATCTCTATCGAGCCTTTGTTTTCTGGGAGGAAGTTTGGTCATGTGGTTCACCGGTTTCCCTGCACTAAACAACATCTAGCAGTGGTAATATTAGACAGTAAAGTATCATAAGGGGTCAGTCATCACAGGAGAATATCATAGTTACAAAATTCCTAGTGAGTTAGAAAAAAAATTTAATCAAGGGAATCACACCAGGCATATTGTGGCCAATAGCACACTCCCCCAGACTTACTTCGCACTGTCCCAGTGTAAGGACCTGAGAGGTGCGATTTTTCAGCATTTTATTCGGAGGATGTTGTCGGAGTCGAGGTGATTCGTGAGGAGATTGGATAACGGGCGAGACGCGTTCTTCTGGATCTGGAAAGACGGTTTGATCAAACTCTGCATGTCAGACTCTAAGGTTCAATCAAACCCCTTGATGTTCGATCGAACTCTTCTACTCCAAATTTCTGGTTCGGTCGGACGTCTTGGGGTTCAAACAAACATTACTGCTTCGGCTTTATGGTTTGATCGAACTCCCTTAGGTTCAATCGAACATGAGTCTATGTCCCTCTGGAATTTTTTTCCTGAAATTCACCTGAAACTCATCAAAAACAACAAACCTGTGAAAAACAAAAGGAATGAAAACGAAAAATAACTTGTATCCAGATTTTAATGATGTACCAATGGGTTGCCTCTTATGAGCATTGTTTAATGTTGCGAGTCTGACGAAAGGTTGCCAATCAAATCATGGCTAGTGTGGAAAGAGGAGTTGCAACTCTCTTCTTCTTGCTTCTCTTTCTCCTTCTTCTCCTTACCTTCTTTCTTAGGGTTGGAGTCTCATCATCACATACGTTCTTGTCAGTGATTTGCTCAGACCGTATCAATGATGAATCATGATCTGGATCGCATTCTTGAACAAGAGTAAAGAAGAAATCCATGGATATGTAGGAGAAGACTATTCAGTTCTTGGGTAGATCCAAAGTTGCCCCCGCACTGGCTAGGAAAGATCGTCCAATGAGCAATTCATTGTTGGGTTGGTAATCCATGTCCATAACATAAAAATCTGTAGGAACCAAACATCCTCCTACCACTAGCGGAGCGTTTTCGCAAATACCATCAAATTTGGACCCAGAAGCGTTAGCAAACTAGAGATTTTTCTTGGAGGCTGCAAGCTCACACACCCCTAGCTTCACTGCTAATTTCCTGGAACATAACATTCACAAAGGATCCATAATCACAAATAGAGGTTTTTTGAGTACATACCCGTTAATGGAGCCAGAGATGATAAATTTTCCAGAATCTTCCTTCTTAATCAGCTCCATCTTAGGTTGTGAAGCTTGATCCTCTATATCAATCAGAGCCTTCACTCCCTCCACTATTCTCTTCCCTTCAATGAGATCCTTGAAATATATCTCATGTGGGAGAACCTTATTAATTTCCTAAACCAACATCTTTCTTTTTTTCTTCTTGTTGCGCTTAAATGCTTTATGCTCCTTGACATGTGGTTCCTATTTGGGAATAAAAAAGAAGGAGTTGTCAGAAAGAGATGTATCTACCTGAGTAGTCTGCGTTGGAACCGATTCTAGTGTCGTGTTCACGTTCTGGTTGATTTTTCCCAGATGTCGGTTGCCCTGAAAGAGGTTAGTGATGGATGGATTGGGTTAAACTGGTGGGTCTGATCAAAATCTGACTAATGATGGGTTCGATCGATCTCAGGGGATGTTTTATGAAACTTCACGGTTGAAATTTCCGAGAAATCAAGTCGTCTAACTATAGAAAGTGAGGTTCGATCGAACTCAGATTGGTTCGGTCAAACTGATGCTTCGCTAGTTCGATCGAACTCAGCGGGGGTACGATCGAACTTGGCATGATGAGCTCTCTCAGCTTCTTCCATGTCGTTCTGAGCTAATGTAATGACACTTGAGTCTAGGATCCCTTTTTTGCTACAACTTGGGCTACAACGGCTCGACCTCCTCACCTTTCATATTCTCGGTAACTGCGTTAATACCCTTGGAAGTTTCAAATTTACCTAGAAGAACTCTCGATAGTGACTTGATCGATTAGACTAGTTGGACAACTTGATTGTCCACGACCTTCAAGTGAGCCCTGAGATAAGTCGTGGTAGTGGTCACATGGTTGGTTAGGGCAGCAATTGTCGTGTTGGTTTGAGCATGAGCAACAGTCATTTGTTGCATCATATGCTTGAGCTCATAGAATTTCCCAGAGGATGCAAGAGGAGCAGCTCATTGGTTCTGTTGTTGGCCCTAGTATGGGTGCTGAGCATTCTGTCCGAAGTTCCTGCATCACCAACAACCGTTTTACCTCTGAATTTATTAGATTGGTTACCTTGATGATTGTTCTGAGGTGGATAGTAATGATCATGAGGGTTCTCAATGTTGGTGCTTTTATAGGGCAGGGTTGGGTGGCTCGTGTAGTTGTTGTTGAAACCTTTGTTTTGGTAATTCATTGGGTTTCCAATGTAGTGTACTTCAAGCTGAAACTCATAAACATCATTCGATGGTCGTGCATCGTGTTGGTCACCTTTGTAGTTGACGCCTCTCTGATCCTTCTTCACTAGCTGAGCAACTTGGGATCTGAGATCCTCTAACTCCTTGGAAAAAGGTTTTGAACTAGTTGTTCCTCTGTCATAGTCTGAGCACCTGTTAGCACTACTTACAACCATGTTCTCAATCAACTCATTGGCTTCCTCGACAGTCTTGTTCATGAAGTATCCATTGTTGGTTGTATCTAGAGCACCTTGATACTTTTCTGCAAAACCATTATAAAAGATGTTAAGAAGAGCTACATCGTTGAACCCATGATGAGGGAAATCTGCAGCATATTACTTGTAGCGGTCTAGAGCTGCGTGGAAAGTTTCTGATACAAGCTGTTGAAAGTTGGCGATCTTGTTCCCGAGCTGAATATATCTAGCCTTGGTGAAAAACTGCCTCAAGAAAGCAACCTTGTACTCCTCACAATTCCTAATAGATCCTAAACATAGTTGGAGGTTCAAGTTGTCTCCCTTATCTGCCAAAGAGAACTCAAACAATTTGCAATTCAGGGCTCCTTCTGCCATTCCATTTTTCCTAGTGGTGTTGCAGATTGACTCCAACATGGAGAGATGGCGAATTGGGTTCTCACTAGACATACCGCGAATATGGTACTATTGAACCAAGTTGATGAGACAAGTCTTGATCTCGAAATCTCCGCTTCCCACAGCAGGAAACTATACTCCTTGCCCCATCACATAATGAGCAGCGAGAGTGTCAGAGCATCCTAGGGTGAGTCTCGGAGCGTTCACCTTAACAGCCTTAGGGTATGTTGGTTCCTAACTTCGACAGGCGGATTGAAGCCTCCTTTTTGTTGTTGGTTTCCACCCACAATAGGTGGCACGTTGAGACCATCTCCCAGAGGATGGTTTTGAATCAAGGGCAGTTGAAGATTATATTCAGTGTTAGCTGATATATGTGATTTTTAGTGTCCTTTTGCCCGTCTTTTGTCATCATTTTAGCCTTGATTAGGTTGCATTAGAGTCTTTTAGGCTAGCATTTGTACATGTTTTACATCTCAGGTGATTAGGAGGGACTTATGCATCATTTGGGAGCTTAAGGGATCAAAGAACCATGGATTATCACTTTTCAGCATCCAGGTTCGGTCATATAGCAATCTGGATCGATCATGGCCTGATCCGTGCTCAGCATCGGCCAGAAGAGGGCTCAGCATCGGTCATGGATGCATCCGAAGAGGAGGATCGGTCATAGACCAAGGCAGGATCGGTCACCCCTTGACCGATCCACACCAAGCCAGATCGAAAAAACCCTAAAATCTCCATTTCTACTCGTTTTTACCCTTTGTGCCTCCAATATAAATACTCTTTTATCTCCAAAACCCTAGAGAGAGTTCTTTTGGTTCTATTTGGTGCCTCCTTTCTTTCTCTCTCAATTGTTCTTAGCTACTTGAACTTTGTAATGCATTTCTTTTAAGATTTTAAGCTTTGATTTTGTTTTTATGCTTCTTTCTCTTCTTGTTCTTGTTAGCTCTTGTTGATTTTGTTATTTCAATCTTCGTCTACCATTTCTTGCTCATCTCTAACCATGGTAAAACCAATTTTCTTCATAGATCTTTGTTTTTCATCCATGGATTGTGAGTAGTCACCTTCTAGGTGGTTGATTGGGCAAAATTAGGGTGATTAGATTCTAGGTTTTTATGTTTAGGGCTTGGAATCACAAGTATATTTATGCAATAAGATGCTCTTAATGCTTGGTTGAATTTGGCCAATTCAATCATGATCTAAAGAAGACTTCTAAGCCGGAGAGGTGCTAGATAGTCTTTTGTTCATGTCTTTCGCAATCCTGAAATATTTTTCTTGAATGAATAGTTGTTTTAGGGTTGTTGAACTAAGAATCTTAATGCTTCTAGGATGTGTCTCTAGCATGCAGACGCGAGAGCGCGGTGTTAGCCACGTGAGAGCAGATTAAATCAATTTAGAACACTATAGACCTGGGATAACCAATTAGATGAAATTAAACACATAGACTTAGGACTAATCACCTGAAATTGACTGCCTGGTTAACTGCCTAGTATTTCCCTTTGATTCATCTATCGTTATCTATTTGCCTTTTTAGTACTTACCTTTACTTCAATTGAATTTTGAATCATGTTTGAAATATGAACGATTAGTGACAGTTTTCGTTCCTACTTAGACCTAGATTAAGCTATTAAAAGTATTAGTGTCTCTAGCAGCGTCATGAGTTGGTTCGACATTCCGTTTCTCCCATCAACCTTAGAAATAATCCACCCATCTAAAGAACTCCAATATCAATTATCACTTTATCATTAGCCATCTCTATTCGAGATTGTCTTCCTTTCTTAGATTTTCTTTCATGCGTCTGAGCGCATTCTCTAAGGGTAGTAGATTTTCAGTTCCTTTGATCCTCGTATGTCTCACGCTCATGCACCTGAAAGAAATAGAAAGGGAAAATCGTCAGAAAAATTCTTGTGGTTAGATCGAACACGTAGAGGTTTGATCGAAGTGTAAATGTGGGACGAAAGCGTTTGATCGAATTAATAATGCTTGGATCGCACAAAAACCCGAGACAAAACAGTTCGATATAACTAAAAGAGGTTTGATCAAATTGAGTTTTTTATTGGCTTTAATTACACGAAACAAAAATTGTCCGAGATGAAAACTCACTCCTAGACTCTAGGCTAGCACATTTAGTCTCCGACAACAACGCCAAAAACTTGATGTCACTCAAGTTTTACCGTAGAAAACTAAATCTGAAAGTGCACATACATTCGCTATTGGACTTAGGGATCGAATCCACAAAGACTAAAGACTAACACGAAGAGACAGCCAAGACTGAGAAATGGCTAAAACAGAAACAAAGGTTGGTTGGTTGATTGTAACAGGCAAATGGTGAAGTGATGAAAGCAGTAAAACAAACAAGTAGTGAATTCAAATATAAGCAAGCAATCAACTCTAAGGAACACTAAAAGGGGTTTTGGCGGGAATCGCTTAGATAAGTCGTTGAGAAAAGAATACATCATCCGAGAACATAGTTTAGATTCTTGGTCATAATCGTCAAACGCCTCGTACTCGTCACACATTACCATACTAGAGTTATAACCAATACAAAATCTAACTTATGTCTCCTTGACCCCACCGATGGAGAATTCGATTTCCTCCTCCCAAAAAACTTATATTAAAGTTTGATCTTCTCACCTTTGTATATACTGCATTTAGATTTTATTTCTCTTATTTTTGGTTCATTCCTTAGGCTTATACAGGGACTGTGTAGTTTAAATGTGGGGGAGGGACCACGTTATCACTGATATCGTGTTCTGTTTTGTTTTCTCTGATTGAGNATATATCGTGTTCTGTTTTGTTTTCTCTGATTGAGTCTCATGTGCATTATTAATAGTTATGTTTGATTTTGAGAAAAAAGCAAAAAAATCAAAACAAATTCGGAAAAACCAAAAAGATTTTTGTTTTCATTCGGTTTTCTCTTTTAGATTGCATTACATTCTAGCATAGGAACGAGTCCCATTTAGCTTGCATTCGATTTCAAAAGAGAGCTTTAACATCTTTACTCGCAATCATCGAGTCCATTCGTGAAGTTTTGAAAAGTCCAGAAGTTCTAGTTCTTGATCCGGAAATTTAAAAAGCTAAGTCCTCGGATTTTGAAGCCTGCTAGCTTAGGATTGCTTTCATTATTATTTGAGTTTAATCCTGAATTTCAATTAACATGATCTTGACTACACAACATATTCATGGTTTTCTTATTTCAAACGAGTTTTGGGCACTTTAGCCTATACACTTTTAGCCTGAACTCGGTCATTCTCCCTTTTAGAATGATTCCCCTCTCTCCCTTTTACCCCTAGCCTAAACACTTGTGAGAACTTTTGATTGATTTAGTGATTGCCGGTTTTGCAAAAATTTGAGAGATTGAGAGCACCGATTGAGAACATCCAATGGGTAGTCTAGGATGTTGGGTCTGAGAGGAAAAGAAAAGAAAGCTTGGGAAACCTAATGAGTCATTTATCATACAATGGGTAGAACAAGTTAGGATTATGAGAGTGTTCGTTAAAAAAGAAAATAGGAAGAAAAAGAAAGAGAAAAGATGTGGGTGGGTAGAAAAAGAAAGAGAAAAGATGTGGGTGGGTAGAAAAAGGAAGAAAAATCACCAAGAGAAAAATGAAGAAAAATCACCAAGAGAAAAATAAAGAAAAAGGGATGTGGATTATGAAACCAAAGCGGTTTAGATAGACTCTAGTTTAAGAAAAGAAAAATGCTCCACGGAAAGAAATTAAAAAGAAAAGAAAAATAAAAAAATAAAAATAAAAAAATAGAAAGAATAAAAGCTTTGGAGTATAAAAAGAGAAAAAAGAGTCTAGAAAAGAAAGATCCTTAAGTCTCAGTAAAGAAAGAAAAATGGTGAAGAAAGAAATTCAAAAGAGAGTAGGACTGGGTAGGTTTAGAGTCATGTTTAGGTGGTTCTGGATGCTCGATATTGCACCCGTAAATGCTCTCTATCTTACTCGGTTTTGCTCTAACCCTTTCACTCTGCGAGAGAACCCTTATTAAAATCAACCTCCATGCCTTGAGGAACCCTCTCTTTCTTGCGTTAAAATCCCCTTTATACCGAACCGACTGAAACCGTTGTGCATGTCTTGAAATTGTTTCACGCACACCTGAATGAATGTAGGAAAGCATGAATAGGTTTGGTTAGGTGGATCGCCTTGGTTTGGTAATAATGATGGATGGAAATTGAACTTGAATGATAGGACGAGTATTTATGCATGAATGGAAACGCTCTCATTGTTGACTTTAGACTGATCTGCTCTCGTTTTTCAAACCTCTTTCTCTTATTTGAATTTTGTTTTGCTTGAGGGCAATCAAGGTTTAAGTTTGGGGGAGTTGATATACTCGGTTTTTGTCGCCTTTTTACCCATCTTTTACGATCATTTAAGTATAGATTATGATGCATTATAGTCCTTTAGGCTTGCATATTGTATATATTATGCATTTTAGGTGATTAGAAGATCAAACATCTATTGGGAGCATTAAGAACCAAAAAAGTCAAGATTTAGCCGTTTTCGGGTCCTAAAATTGGAATGAGGCCATGCAGCATCGACCAAAGCATCTCAGGTCAAGGAATATCGGCCAAGACCACGTCAATATCTACCACCTCATGCCCAAGGAGCCAATATCGGCCATAGTGATAGGAGCATCGACCATGGAGTGCCCGATATGCCAGTATCGGCCTATGAAGAGGCAATATCGACCACGTGCTGGCCGATATCCCAGTATCGACCATGAAGAAACCAGTATCGGCCATGCCTTGGCCGATAATCCAATATCGGCCAATGAAGAATGAATATCGGCCACCCCTTAGCCGATATTGGATGAGACTTTTGCCAAAAATGGACGTTTTCGCCCCTGATCTCTCTCCTATAAATAGTCACCTCTTGCTATCATTTGTAATGAATAGAGAAGAAGTAGAATAATTTAGATAGGACGTTTTAGGCTCTTAGAGAGCGTTTAGGAAGTTTTAGTGGCCTCCTCAGGGAGAGCCGCTATAGTTTTCTTTCTCGTTCTTAGTTCGTATTTTAGATCTTGTAATGACGTTTTGTTATGAAACCTTGCCTTAAATTCAGTTTTATTGCTTTGTCTTTGCTTGATCTGATTAAGATGTTTATGATTTGTGAGTAGTTACTTTTAGGTGATTGGTTAGGCTAGATTAAGGCATTGAATCTTTAGATCATGTGTTCTTTGGTTTAGAACTACAAGTATCTTATGCAATAAGTTACTCTTAAGGCTTGATTGTAGTAGGGCCCACTCAAT
>OVAO01001005.1:0-14566 GCA_900406285.1 Biscutella auriculata
TAAGCGTTCTCTAACAACCTAAAACGCTCTCTAATTCTCTCATACTCCACATACAAACGGAGAAATGAAAAGACTATTTATAGGCAAACATATATGGGCAAAAACGTCCATTTTTTGCAAAATCAGATGAGAATATCGGCCAGGGCCTGCCCGGTTTAGATCTGGATCGGCCGATACTGGTCTGGATCGGCCGATTCTGGTGTATCGGCCAGGACCAGCCCGGNATGCAGATCTGGATCCGCCGATTCTGCTGTATCCGCCAGGGCTTGCCCGATCCTTCCTTCCTCATGCCCGATTCTGCTCTGGTTGACTCTTAGAGTTGACCGGTTCCAGCCCTTTTAGTACCCGGTTCGTGCACGGTCTTCCGAAACACCTGGAAATGCAATATGTACCAAAATGATCGAAAACATATAAAACCGAGGAAAAGACGGGTTAAAATAGCGATAAAAACCGGGTATATCACATGGAAACTCTTCAAGTTGCTCTGATACCACTTGACACACTCCTCCTTACATATCAAACACTCTTGAAGAGATCAAAGGGTTGGTAAGAAAGGTATTCTCAGGATTATAGATTGATCGTCCTGCATCGCTATATCCAAGATATAAAAATACATGTATATCAAACAATCAGAGATTTGGACTTGCACGTCGTAGGCCATGCCGCACTTGATGTGTGTTATCTTGTCTAAATAAATCTGAGGTTCTAAATAACTTTTTCCTCGTCACCACACTGGCTACATATGCACAACTATGTCAGTTGAGTACTTACACATCAAATCCATAGAGAAGTCGAGGGATTTCAGTGAAAACATTTCTAAAGCTAAGTTGATTTGGATTTTGGTTGTTTAAGACTACGACTAAGAAAATAAGAAAATAAGCAATCAAGGAAAGTAAGAAAAAAAGGAAACAATGCAAATTCAAATTAGGAAACTTTATAAATCTAAACGTTAAGTGTTTGAGAGAGTCCATTCTTGGATCCCATGATCAAGTTGGCTCGTTTCTAAGAGTGACATGAATGTAACATCTCAAACTCGAAAATGGTTGGTTGGCCCTACTGGGAGTTTACCCAAACTTTGCCTCATGCCATTTGCAAAAGTTGTCAAAGGAACTTACCAATAGCCCATGAAAACCAAATTGATTGAGCCATCTCCAGACAAGAACTTGATGAGGCCTATTATTGATGAAAATATAATTGAGTTAGGTTTCGAAAGCCACCAAATATGCATCATTCCACGTAGTATGGCCCAAGAAACCGCAGCTGGACTGCAGAGCTATCGTCGCAGCACTTAAGGTGTGGTCAACCCACTTTTGGCCCATCAAATGTGTGGCCCTGACTGCACCACCACCTGAATCTTCTAGAAGACTCTATCACAAAGCAAAATGAAAAATATCAAGACTTGTTACGCAATCTTTGGCATTAAAGTGATGCAATATTCTTCGACAAACAAAAATGGAAAGTCTTGAGCGATATTGCCATTTAGCCTAAAGGAAACCCTAGCTCGTCCCCTATACCTGCTAACTCTATAAATACTTTATTTTCAATCTTTTACTAAGGTTGGACGTTTTTAGATCATTAGTCTTATTTTAAGGTTCTTGAGTGGAGACAAAGAAGTCGAACCTCTCTTCTTAGTATGTTTGAGTTCCTTAGGGTTAAGACTTGTTCCATAAGTTCTCTCTCTGAGTAGATCAGAGTAATTGAGCCAAACTTCTCTTAGGCTCACTTGTACTAACGACTCACCTAGATCGAGTCTTGCTCTCACTTGTTGTAATAAATATTTAGAGTTGTTTATTAACCCTACCCCCACATGTCTATCTCAATAGTATTCATGTGTGAGTAGTAGGTGGTTGGGTCTTGGGAGTTTCCTTCTAGGAAACCATGATCTAGATATGATGGGAATCGGTTCAAAAGGGTGCTGGTTAAGATTCTTCTCTCAACCCACACTTTATGCTTGGCTAGGATTGATCATTGATATGTTGTGTGTTAGATTGTTTTGATAGTCGATTTTCATTCGTTTTTTCGTTAGTTTATAATTGCATTTAGGTCCATTTAAGATGCATTTGCATTGCTTATCTTGTTTTAGGTGCGGAGTTGAGCAAAAACGAAAAAGTAGGTCGAAACGAGGATTTTGGAGCATAAACAAGGCAAACCGAAAGATGGTACCTATGTAGGTACCGGCCACATCTGGCCAGTACAAGTCTTGGGTCAAAGAGAAGAGAATGTACTTGTTAGGGTACCGACTATTCTGGTTGATACATGACATGAACCCATAAGGGAGATTCATACTGGGGAGGCTACCAGCTTAATCAGGCCACTACAAGTCTCTGTCCGAATTGGTAGACGCATATCTTCTTCCTATATATGTGTTTAATGCTTGGATTTGACTGATCATCTTATTCATGAGCTTAGGGAATTTCATGCCCGGAAGGTGTTTGATGAAAATCCTGAACCTTGTTTTTAGGTTGTTTTGCATCTATTTCCAAGGGATTGCGTTTGAAATGTTTGATGGTTGAATGAAAATGCTTGTATTACTTCTTGATTGTGATTTTTACCCAGGGATTGTGTAGACTGTATGATTAGGAAAGGATAATTTATCACATGAGTCAATTAGGCTTTGATTGAGATTTTTAGACCTAATATAAACCTTGAGTGTTGAAATTGAATGGACTGTCTAATTTGATTTTCCTGATCAATATGCTTGCTTATATACTGATTCTGAGTTTATTTCTTTTTGTTGACTTTCTAGGCTACAACTGACTTTTGTTGACTTCTTGGTTGACTTTTAAGTTTTTATTAGTAACTTAATTAGGGTTGATTGTGATAGAACAAAACTCAGGGTTGTGAGGTACTGTAAAGATGAATGGCATTTCTGAAGATGCCTTGAAGCTCGGACTGTTTCCTTTCTCTTTGGGTGGTAAAGCCCATAGTTGGGAGAAGAGCTTGCCAAGAGACTCAGTGCATACATGGGGTGATTGCAAAAAGGCCTTGTTATCTTTCTTCTTCTCACGAAACCAATTTGCTAAGTTGAGAAGCGATATCTCCACCTTTTCTCTGAAAAGCATGAAGTCTTTTAGTGAAGCATGGGATAGGTTCAAGGGTTATACCATACAATGTGCACACTATGAGTTTACTCATGAGCATCTTCTCAGCACGTTTTAGCGGGCTGTCCACTCTAAATATCAAATGATGCTTCACACTGCTAGTTCATATAGCTTCTTCAACAAACCTATATTGAAGGTTCACGGTTTATTAAGAGCTTGGCTATGAGTGACACAAGCTAAGGTGGGGATTATGATAGATCGGTGCATCGGAGTGATAGTAGTAAAGAAGACAACTACAAGAGAGAGATTAAGTCCTTGAATGAGAAGATCGATCGCTTCATATTCACACAACAAGCTACTGTGAACTTTGTGGGGAATGTTGGCGAAGTAGTTAATTAGGAATTCCAAGTAGAAGAGGTTGACTATGTGGAGAACCAAGGATATCGTCCTCCCTACAACAACTAGCAAACCCTAACCTCTCCTACAGGAACCCCAACGTTGCAAATCTACAAGATCAAGTCTATCCAAACCAAAAGCAGTCCAATCCTCAAAGTTGCTATCAACAAAGGCCATAATTTCATAACCAAGGGGGTTTTAGACCTTCTTCTCCTTATAAGAACAAACCTCTCGGTTTCTCTAATGGACCGGTTGCACAATAGTCACAAGGATCCACCTATCAAAGTGGTAATGAAGATAAAACTATATCGATGTTGAAGCAATTGTTGGAAGGCTAGACGAGGCATCTAGTCGAGTGTGTAAACTTTGAGAAAGAGATTCACGTGAAGGTGGATCATGTTTACACTGATCTTAACTCAAACATAGACACACTATCGTCTCATCTAAAGACTTTGCACATTCAAGTGGCTCAGGTAGCCTCATCTTCTAAACGCCCATATGGCACATTTCCAGGAAAGGGGGAGTCCCCTACCACAAAGTATTTAATTGCAGTCTTATCGTTGATTTCACCGAGGACAATGAGATTCAAAGTGGGGGGGGGGGGGGGGGGGGGNAAAGGTCTCTTTTGCAATCAAAGACATCGTGGATATGCATGTTGATACCTACATCACAAAACTTCCCTTCTCGAGTCGTTTAATAGAAAAGTATAGAGTGAATTTCAAAGAAAGCTTGGAAGTTATAGATAGCCATATGCCACAACTTGAGGCATTCTTGGATGGCCCGAAAGGAAACAAAGCTTTAAAGCAGAATATGAGGATAAAGCTTAAGGAAATTGAAGAAATGAAGAACAACTTGCTACCCGAGTACATCTCATACATCTCACCTACTCAGTCCAAAGAGAATGATCCAGTCAAATAGGCGGATCTAGGGAGTTATACAATCCCATGCACTATTAACTCCGTTGCATTTCATGATTGTCTTTGTGATCTATGAGCAAGTGTAAACATGATACATTTGATTGTAGCTAAGGAACTTGGTTTTTCTTGTTTTGGTGTTGGATAAACTTCAACATTATCTCAAAGTCTAAGATGTCTCTATCTTAAAAGTAGTTAGAGAATAAGATAGACTTAAGATATAGTTGTTAGGATTAGGAGTTATCTAATTCTATAGAAAAGTAAATAAGTGTTTTTCCTTTTCCTAGTTGTTATAGGAGAGTTAGGCCTATAAATAAGGTTCTTCTATGTTGAGAAGAATCATAGCAAACATAAGAGAGTTTAGTTTTGAGTTTAAGTTTCTATACAATTAATAAAGAAAGTCGTCTTTATTAATCTCAAGTATTTAAGAACCTTTATTTGGTATCAGAGCAAATCGATCGAGAGGATCCTTGCTCGAGAAGGAAGCTGTGAGAAGCAACCATAGCAGACGAAGGCAAAGTTGTCGCCAACGTCACGGCTCGAAGGGATCTAACACCTTCGTCGATCCAATTCCCCATGCTTACCATCAAAAACTACACAGTATGGTCCATGAGGATGAAGGTCATGCTACGTATTCAAAAAGTGTGGGAAACGATCGAACCCGGTTCAACCGAATCCGATAAGAATGACATCGCAATAGCATTGATTTTTCAATCTATTCCGGAAACCATAATCTTGCAAGTTGGTGATCAAAAAAGTCCCAGAGAGATGTGGAACCTGATCAATACACGAAACCTAGGTGCAGATCGCGTGAAGGAGGCAAGATTACAGACTTTAATGTCTGAGTTTGAGAAGATGACAATGTAAGACTCAAACTCTATTGATGACTTCGCCAGTAAGTTGTCACAGTTGGCTTCAAAAGCAGTGGCTCTTGGAGAAAAAATTAAAGAATCAAAGATGGTGAAGAAGTTCTTAAATAGCTTACCTAGAAGCAAATTCATTCACATTGTTGCATCCCTATAGCAAGTTCTCGAACTGAAAACAACAGGCTATGAGGATATTTTCGGACGACTCAAATCATTCGAGGAGTGAATTCTCGATGAGACAGGAGACAATAAGCAACAGAGATTGTTGTATGGAAACTCAGATCAATCGACCACTACTAGTTCTCACGGGAAAGGCCGAGGAAAGGGTGGAAGAGGAAACAGAGGACATGAGAAGGGAAAACATAACACACAAGATCGATCTAACCAAGGTCATGCCCGTGACAAGAAGGATAAATCGAATGTGGTGTGTTACAGGTGTGACAAGACAGGACATTATGCTACAGGATGTCCTGACAGGGAGCAGAAAGTAGAAGAAGCAAACAAGATCGAGACTGAAGAGGCGGATACAACGCTCTACATGCATGAGATCGTGTTTCTTAATGAAGAGAACTTAGTGCCAAAGAGGTTCGAAACGAGCAGGAGAGAAGATGGGTTATGGTACTTAGACAACAGAGCAAGTAATCATATGACAGGAGAGAGGTCATATTTTTCTGAATTGAACGTAACCATCAAAGGAAATGTGAAGTTCGGAGACAATCGTGTGTCCATATTGATGGGAAAGGATCGATCCTTTTCCAAGATAAGAAGGGAGAGCAAAGATTGTTAACCGACATCTATTACATTCCAGGGTTGAAGAGTAACATTCTGAGCTTGGGAGAAGCGACATAACATGGGTGTGATGTAAGAATGAGACATGATTATCTCACAGTTCATGACCCAAGTGGAAAGTTGTTGATAAGTGTGAGAAGAGCTCTTAACAGATTGGACACGATCAATCTCAAGATAGGAAAACCGATATGCTTGTTGTCTAAGATAAAAGAAGACTCATGGAAGTGGCAAGTCTTGGTGCATCTACGCATAGAACCTAGAACCAAGGCTTACAAACTCTACAATCCAACAACAAGGAGAGTTATTGTAAGTAGAGACGTCATATTTGATGAGAAAGCGAGTTGGAATTGGAAGGGAGCAGAGAAAGATGGAGATCCAAGCATGTTTAGAATGACTTGGGGAGAAGTTACACATGAAGGATTTGGACCATACAATGTTACAAATCATCAAGTAGAAGATAATTCTGACGAAGAAGATCATCATGAGAATGATGATCACGCCGAGCAGTCAAGTGACGAAGACGATGAAGCACCTCGCGAAGAGGTTAACGAGCCAGCTCTTCGGAGATCATCACGGGAAGTGATCGATTTTGACAAAGTTTTTGCACCAGTAGAACAAATTGAGACAATTTGATTACTTGTGGCAATAGCTGGGTCAAACGGATGGGAAATCCATAATCTCGATGTCAAGACATGGTTTTTGCACGGAGAATTAAACGAGGAATTTTATGTGTCTCAACCTGAAGGATTTGAAAAGAAAGGAGAAGAACATAAGGTTTTCAAATTAGCTAAATCGTTGTATGGATTGAGACAAGCTCCTAGAGCATGGAACAAGAAGCTCGATCAGATTCTCAAGGAGCTAAAGTTCACGAAGTGCACTAAGGAAAGCGTTGTGTATCGCAAGGAAGAAGGAGCCAATCTTCTCCATGTTGTCATGTATATGGATGATCTGTTTGTAACAGGGAATACAATGGACGTCATCAATGAGTTCAAGAAGGGAATGTAGTCTAAGTTTGAGATGTTATACCTTGGGAAGCTCACTTATTACCTTGACATTGAAGTTAAGCAAAGTAAGGAGGGAATCGAAATCAAGCAAGAAGCCTATGCCAAACGAATCCTAAAGGAAGCATGATTAGATACATGTAACCCTACTCACATCCCAATGCAGTTCGGACTGAAGTTGTCTAAAACTCAGGAAGGGGATGAGGAAGTCGATGCTACATTGTATCGAAGAAGAATAGGTTGCTTACGGTACCTCTTGCACATCAGTGGGTGTTGCAAGTCGCTATATGCAGACACCGAAACAGTCACATGATGCTGCCTTGAAATAGATTCTAAGGTATCTTCAAGGAACAACATCTTATGGTCTAACTATCAAGTTCAAGGAGATGAGAAGCTTGATTGGAGTTCAAGACTTTTTGAAGAACGACTTTAAGCTTAAGGGGGTGAATGTTGGATAAACTTCAACATTATCTCAAAGTCTGAGATGTCTCTATCTTAAAAGTAGTTAGAGAATAAGATAGACTTAAGATATAGTTGTTAGGATTATGAGTTATCTAATTCTATAGAAAAGGAAACAAGTGTTTTTCCTTTTCCTAGTTGTTATAGGAGAGTTAGGACTATAAATAAGGTTCTTCTATGTTCATAAGAATCATAGCAAACATAAGAGAGTTGTTTAGTTTTGATTTTAAGTTTCTAAACAATTAATAAAGAAAATCGTCTTTATTAATCTCAAATGTTTAAGATCCTTTACTAGGGACCCAATGATGTTTAAAAGACCATTCCTAGTTTCAACTAGGGTTGATATTGATGTGAAGAATGGGGTCTTTAGACTGGATTCGGGGAACGATGAAGTTAAACGTTCTGTCTACACCACGATCAAACAAATACAAGGAGGAGGCTCAAGTGTTCGTTATCTGATTTTAAGATGGAGATACTAGTGACAGTCATGGGACCGATGATAGTGACGGTCATGGGACCGATGATGATTTTGAATTACTTATGCAAGGATTCGAGGTTATGTATGTCAAAGTCAAGGCTAGCACTGTTGACTCTAGCACTATAAGAGAAACAAATCTAGTTGAGGCCCTATTGGGAGAGTATGCTCATGTCCCGAAAGGCTTTAGGGAGATGCATCATCAAGTCGATCATTGATGTTATTGGATCTCGATCTATATCAACGAAATGGACATGAATCATGCTTTATGTGATACAAGTGCTTTTGCAAACGTCATGTCTAAGGAGATAAGTGACTACTTGGGATTTGTCATTACCGACCCACCTCTTATCGACTTGGCTATGTTAGTCTGTCCTAGTGCACAACTATGTGAAAGGTTGATCATGGTAACCAGTCACACATTGATATGTTTGACAAAGTTTGGACATTGGAGAATCAGTAAAATGCGGAAAGAGAAGAATATCAGGAAGAGATGGAGAAGCTTTGTGAAAGAGTCAGGAAGCTTCATGAAAAAGTTAGGAAACGAGAAGAACCTCAACCTAGTAACGTAAAATAAGCTTAGTTGGGAGGAAATCTCATGCTTATCCTTGTATATATACGTTTTATTTTTACTCTCGTCTTTATGTTTTTATGTTGAACTTGGTCAGATTGATGGTTGAAATTTGTTTGGGTATGTAGACCTTGCATAAATCAAACACTTTCGAGTAAAAAGTTTCAGGCACCAAGAGCATGTACCGGAGGCACCAAACTGATGCGGGAACCCGGTATGATTGTACCGGTGTCAATATCGGTCAATACATACTAGTACAACCATGTGAAGACTTCCAGTGGCTTATAATGGTCATATTCAACCGGTACACCACCATGTACATGATACCGGTGTGCGATACCGGGTTTGGCTCTCCGCTACAAGTTTCTGCCCATTTTCAGAGGTCCATACTGAGGTGCAGTACCGGTGTCATCGCATCGATATCAGGATTATATATGGTTTGATTTAAGGTGACAACCGACAAGGTAAAGGCTATTGTTGTAGGACCATCTAAGGTCCAAAAAGTTAGAAGAGAGGAAAATGTCTGAAGCACAGGAGAATCATCAGCCCAACAACTAGAAGGAGTAAGGGTTTGGTTGTGCAGAAACAAAACTTCTGCATGGCGAGCTCGCCAGGAAAATGTGGAACCATCTAAGAACGCTAGGACCACTACTGCTAGAGCCAAGCGATTATAGAAAGACTTGAAAAGGCCCGTGAGGCAACCTGTTCTTGAATTGGTGTAGATCCTTAAGGAGCTCAATTTATTTGGGTCTATTTTCTCTAATCTAGCTACTCTGCGAGCTCTGAGTATTTACAAAGATGTGGAAATGATGATGGGAAGCATGGGTATTGAGAAGATTCTCTCATGGCGGCACAAGGCCTTCAAAGAAAGGATGTGCTGGTTCTTAGCCTCCTTGGCAGTTTGCATCACCCAGGTGGGAGCTCAGACGAGTTTGGGGGAGGTTACATCAAGTTCCAGGACAAGAATAGGAAAGTCTACACTGTTGTTTTGCTAAGATTGCCCGAGCTTATGGGTTCTGATCAGAAGGAAAAGAAAGTTTGAGAAGGCGGACATTGAGAGAAAGTTCATCAATAGTCAGATTGGTCGTGGAGATTTCAAAGCGGCAAGGACAAAAGCTTCAACCATCTGTCATCCAGCTCTCTGGTATGTTCATAAGATCCTAGCTCACTCGTTCTTTGCATGACGAGAGACATGAGAGATTCAGGCTGACGAGATGAGGTTTTTGCGTTTGGGAGTTGGTCCTCTTATCTCTGAGCATTTGAACGAGCATGACAGATTTCAAGGTCTTAAGAGGTATAGGCCGAGCATAGTGCACATATTCTACAGTCAACTTCGAGACACTCAAGAGTGGGGTTGGGACAACACAGATACAACGTCTAAATAAGCATAGGGTGATGGATTACCTCGATACTCAAGCTTGCTCATGCCCCCATTCAGCTCGTTCCTCTACGCGATGAGATCCTCGAGAATAGAAGGTTAGGCGACTGAGTGATACTTCAGGACAAGGTCATCAAGACTATGGTCCTTCAAAGAAGAAGGGAAAGAGTAAGATGAAGAAGAATATTACTGAGATGGAAGATAATATCAAGAAGTTCTCAAATATTTTCATGAGAGGATTAGGTTTCTCATGATGCAGAGCCGGTGATCATAGGTTGGGATGCTCGTTGGTGAATCCTCACAAACAATAATATATCAGCGTCGACCCTCTTCTAGGACAGCGGGATCATCTGAGCCTGCAATTGATCTTCCATCGAGGCCCTCCGCGCATGAGAGGCGCTTGAGGAGATCCATTGCACCACCACCGCCTTATGACTCGGATAACAAGTTTCCTTCCTTCTCCTCAGACAATGAGTATGACCCCACCGTCTACTACTATTTGGTACCACTCCTCATATCCTTGTACATATTGAAATTCATTTTCTTTATGATTTATTTATGTTTTCCCCTCCAGGCTTAGACTCACACATAAACTGTGATTTAAGTTTGGGGTAGGAACCACCTTCTTGCCGATGGTTGTTCGTTTTTTTGTCTTTACCGAGTCCCATTTTACATTGTTGATACTTATATTTTGATAAAAACAAAAAAAAACATCGAAAAATTTAAGAAAAACCAAAAAGATTTTGCACTTCATTAAGATCGATTATAGAGCATATGCATAGGGGATCAATGATGTTACGAGTTTCCTCTCCGTTTGTGTGACTTTATTAGGTAGTTTTAGCGGGTATGCTTAGTGGGAAACGCACTACTCTTTCCAATTTGTTTATATGGGTGCTAGAATTGGCTCTAATCATAAGGACCCTTGTCAATAGGATTGAAACCGTGCCGGAAGTCCTTGATTAGGTTCCCTACGGTATGCGATGTTGGCTAAAGGTTCCCCTTCTCTCTACACTCGTTTTATCCAAAAGAAAAGACAAAAACGAGAGTAAAATGTAATTAGTGGTAAGGAGATGGGAAAGAGGTAAAAAATCACTCTGCATTCAATCCACCTGCCACAAATAAAATTTAGTAAGGAGATGGGCATGGTTACATAATCACTCTACGTCTGATCCACCAGCCACGAATAAAATGTAGTAAGGAGACGGGCAAGGGGTACTAAATAACTCCGTGTTTGATCCGCCTACTACGAGATCACCAAAAGAAAGAAAAATATAAGGCCAAAGTGCCATTTTCTGCAATAAAGTATAGAGAAGGGAAAGGGACCCGAGGCCACTAGAAACCGGAAAGTTTTGAATGAGTTGAGAGTAAGGATTTAGGTTGATACCCTATAGATTGAGATAATGTCCTTTTTTAAAGTAATCGTAGAGCCTTGTGATAGAGTCCATTTTTTTGTCGGGTTAGATGTTTGGGTGATTGAAGCTTTTAGTTGTGGTTGCTCTAATCTTGCTTGCCTTGTTACCTTGCTTATTACCCGCTTTGGTGGAGTTGATATGTTGTGTATTTTTATCGTTTTGATACTCAATTTTCATTTGCTTTTCATCAGTTTAGGTTGCATTTAGGTCCAGTTACGATGCATTTGTATTGCCTATCATGTTTCAGGTGCGGAATTGAACTAAAAAGGAAAAGTGGATCGAAACGAGGATTTTGGAGCATAAACAAGGCTAACCAAAGAATGGTACCGGTGTAGATACTAGCCATATTTGGCCGGTACAAGCCTCATGGCAAAGAGAAGAGGGCGTACATGTGAGGGTATGGGCTATTATGGCTGGTACATGACATGAATCTAGACGAGACACTCATTCTAGGGAGGCTACCGGCTTAATCAGGCCACTGAAATTCTCTGCTCGAATTGGAGGACGCATACCGGGGAACCATACCTATGTCCCTCGATCGATATGTTCCGACAGATCGAGTTTAAGCAGATTTGAAGACCCTTTCTTCTCTCTCATTTTTGTCTAATAAGATATATACTCTAAAACCCTAAAAACACATTATGTTATCTTTTATGCAATTTTAATAATCAGAAATCTTTGTTCTTCTCTTGTTCATTATCTCATTTCACCTTAGAAGATTGTTTGATTTTGATATTGTTCTTTCTTTTGTTGTTTCCTTTGCATCTTTCTTATCTATTCTACTCTTGGAATCATGCTTAAACACTCACCCAACAAGGGATCTAGTGGTTTAAGTATGGTTTATGAGTAATCCTCTTTAGCTATGGATTATGGTAGATTAGGGTTTGATACGAATTGTTTAGGATGTTTAGGGATTGATATTCTATTATCTTCTTCCTATCTATGTGTTTAATGTTTGGATTTGACTAGTCTTCTTATACATGAACTTAGGAAATTTCATGCCTGGAAGGTGTTCGATGAAATTCCCGAACCATGTTTTTAGGTTGTTTTGCATCTCTTTCCCAGGGATTATGTTTGAGATGTTTGTATGGAATTGCTTGTATTGCTTCTTGATGGTGCTTTTTACCAAGGGATTGTGTAGAATGTATGATTAGGAAAGAGTCTTCTATCACTGTAGTAAATTAGGCTTTAATTGGGATAAACCTTGAATGTTAAAATTGAATATCTTATGCATGAAATTGACTGCCCAATTCGATTTCCCTGATATGTATGCTTGCTTATTTACTGATTTTGAGTTTATTTTATTATATTGACTTTATATACTACTGTTGACTTTTTCGTTGACTTTATGTTTTGTTATGTTTTGATTAGTAGCTTAATTTGGGTGGATTGTGACATAACCAAACACTTATTATCAACATAGACCAAGTATTCTCTCTATAGAATAGTGCTCGTTTTCCTATCCCGATTCGGTTCAATATACACCCCATCTCATTGCATATATAAGTAGGGTTCTTAGCCAATAAAAGCCATACTTATCAATCATCTAGCCAATGATCCAAGGGACATCTCATAGGGACAAAAATCCCATGAGAATACTCGGATCATTTGTTGAGACAGAAACTGAGAGGAACTTTGGATAGGGGCAAAATCCACTGCCTAGACTTCCCTTACGGGTCTCTTGATTATGACCATATCAACTCAGTCTCGTGATAATGCTAATTCGCCTACCAGAGGAATGAATTTGATCACCCTTGGTTATTTTGGTCGTGTGGCTATGGGTCCTAATACACCACGAGAGTGGGGTTAGGGCCATGAAACCCTTGTTGAGCTCAAGGTGGTACAATAATGTCATACTTAGAACCGGTTCCACTAGATCATGGGATCCAAGAATGGACACTCTCAAAGACATAACATTTTAGCTATTAGAAAGTTTCCTTATTTGAATTTGAATTGTTTATTTTTCTTGGTTTGTTTCCTTAAGTGCTCATCTCCTTATTTACTTAGTCGTAGTCTTAAACAACAAAAATCCTAATCAACTTAGCTCTAGATACGTTTAGGCTTAAAGCACTAGACTTCTCAGTGGAATTCATACCTAAGTACTCAATTGACATAGTTGTGCAGTTCAAGAATATATCTCATTATTCTTCAGTTATTCAAGCCTTGATGATCAAGAACTCACGAAGCTTCGAAGGGAGACAAACCAAAAGAAATGCCTAGCTAGGACAGAGACCAATTCAACCGTGGACCAAAAACCTTCTCTAGACATTGAACCAATCCAAGCAAGGCCATGGATGAACCAAGGTGCTCAAACTGAAGAGGAAAACACTCAAAAACAAAGGCAGCCAACAACACATACCCCAAGCGTATCGGAGCTCCCACCAATTGTATTGGACTGACCGAACAACCAGTACCTGACCCGAAGCCGGGGTATTGAACTCATTGACCTTGAAGCAGACCAACACCACATGGGTGCGAGCCAAGCTGACCAGAAAAAACCATGAAGTTACCAAGGCGCTGAACAACCGGATATTAACCATACATACCGTTCCAGGTAAATCTTGCAAGTATCAAGGACGCAAACTGATATACTCGGTTTTTATCATCATTTTAACCCCGTCTTTTCCTCGATTTTATATGTTTTTGGTCCTTTTAGAGTGTTTTAGGATTGCATTTGGGTACATATTGCATTTCCAGGTGTTTAAGAAGATCGTGCAATATCCGGGTATGAAAAAGGCGGGAACGAGTCAACTTCAGGAGTCAATCAGACCCAGTATCGGCCATAGTAGAGGAGCATCAGCCAGGGTCAGACCGATACGGCCAATATCGACCAGGAGAGAGAGCACATCGGCCATGTCTCGACCGATACGGGCAGCATCGACCTGCCCAGAAGAATATCGACCTGCCCTGCTCGATATCGGCATGCCCGGATCAATATCGGTCAGCCCTTGGCCGATATTCGTGCCTGATTTTGCCAATTATTGACGTTTTTCCCATGGTTGCTCATCTATAAATAGTCACTTCTTGTCTCCATTTGCAAATGGAATAGGATAGAGAGAGGTGACGTTTAGGTTGTTAGAGAACGTTTTAGTTTAAGTTTCTGTAGTTGTAGATCTGGTTTTAGTTTAAGGAACCTTGCCTTAAGTTAATGAATCAAATCTTTGCTTGTTATTTGCTTTATTTAATTATGAGTTGTGAGTAGTTCTCTTTAGGTGATTGGTTAGGCTAGATCAGGGCGCCGAGTCTCTATCTGGTGTTCCGTGG
>OVAO01001006.1:0-16955 GCA_900406285.1 Biscutella auriculata
CTTCTTTTTCGGTATGGTCTTCGTTTTCAACGTTGTCGATAATTGGGTCCAATACAGACTTATCCAATTTCGGAGTATCCTCCCCCAAACTTCGTTTCGCATTGTCTACAATGGGAGTTCGGGGTGGCAAGGCTTTTGCCTGAACGAAGAGTAATGGCGTGGACATAACCCTGGGGACTGTATTGTGTAGGAGGCACATCTATTTTGGCCACTACGTTGGAGAGAAGACGTATTTGGTTATCGAGATCAGCACAGGGGTCGGGAAGGTGGGGTTTAGAGTCAGCTGTTGCTGGGCTTGGGGGTTGGTGAAATTCTTCGATGTGGATGTCGAAACTTCTTGTGCCGCAGCGAGGTGGTCGAGAAACGTTTTGGTGGCAATTGCAGGAGGTGAATCTGGTGGGGTGGAGAAAGGAGATTGGATAAGTAAAGGGTGGTGGTATGGGGAAGGTGGTTGGATATCGGGGTTTTGGAAATGAGAGATGTATTATAAAGAAGGAAAATAAGGTTTTTGCTGGGCGTGGGTCTCGATAGGGAGAAGGGTTTCGGATTTTTAGGCGAGAATTTGATCGAGGAAAGTTTTGAGCGTGTCTATCTGTTTGTGATACTGGTTATCTGAAGTAGGAGTGGTTGGGCTGGAAGGATCGTCGAAGACTGAGCCATATTGGCTTTCGCTGGTAGTTAAACTGTCGATTAAGGTATAGCCAAAGGTGACGCTTCATTTGAGGAAACTGTCGGTACTGGCCGTGTCGAGAACGGAACAACAACGAGTTTGAAGGCCTCGGTAAAAGGTACTAAGGAGGTTGGCGTCCGAAAAACCGTGATGTGGGCACTGCGAAGTGTAATCACGCAAACGCTCCCAAGCATCACTTAGAGATACGGCTGTGGTTTGTTGAAATCCGGAAATTGCTTTCCGAAATTTCGAGGTTATAGCAGGCGGGAAAAATTTAGACAAGAATTCTCGCTTGCACGCGGCCCATGTGACAATTGAGTCTTTCAATAGCGTTTTCTGCCAGTGGTGCGCACGTTTGCCAAGCGAGAAAGGAAAAAGACGCAACTTAAGCGCGTCTTCACTCACACCATCGAATTTAACAGTATTGCAAATCATTTCAAAACGGTCTAGATGTTCTAAAGTATCCTCATCAGGGGAACCTAGATATTTAAGTTCTTCTATTAAAGCGATAAACTTTGACCCAATTTGGAATGAGTGAGAGGTGATTGGTGGTGCACAGATTCCGGATCGCATCTCGTAGATCGTCGGGGTATCCTCGAAACCAATCATTTGATCAACGGGCGGGTGGCGATAGGCTTCACCGAAGATGTGCGGATGAGATTCCATAGTCAATCAGGGTACCTGAAATGGCTAAGGAGAAAACAAAGTAAAATGAAAAGAAAACGTAGTCCCAGTCAAACGCAAAGAACTAATTGCTAGTACGAAAAGAATCCCGAATCGGCAACGGCGCCAATTTGATAAATAGACGTTTTGTCTCTACTGCTTACTATAGACGAGTAGAGCAGAGGAAAATATATGTTTTTGCAAATGATGTAGATGGGTATATATCGAACCAAATCGGGAGTTGCACTAGGTCAATCAGTCTATACATAGTTCGGCTAGTCTACGCAGAATAGGAATTGAATGCTGTCACTAACAATCATAAAATGATTGCATAAAGTAAATCAAAGCAGGCAACATGAATTAAATAGTAAAACGATCCTAAGCAGATGGACTAGAGAAAGAAGCAGGCGATTATAGTTCAGGAATGGGTGTATAACTAAAACAGGATTCTGTTAATCCTAGATCTGGGAATATCAAATAAAGACCCGCGCTCTCGCGTCAAAGACCCCTTTTCTAGATAAGATCATCGCAATCTATTGACTAGATTCAATACCTAGAAATCACTAAGAACAATTCCTTTCAACCTCTAAACAATCCTAAGCACTCTCGTGACAATAGAATATATTTAGCATGCATTGCTAAGATCTAACAACTTTTCTAAATCTCCTAGGCAGATCAGGAAAGAACGAATCTAAAATAGATGGATCAGATCTATTAAAGCATTAAACACACAAGGCATGAAGATTAATGGAAGAATAAAAATACAAACACCATCTCCATTCCTAATATCACCTAAATCAGTCTAATCCATAAGCTTAGAATAAGAGACTACTCACTAATCATTGCCGGAGCACAAAATCCAACTAGAGATTCATGCTTAGGCATGATTAGAACCTAAGATCTAGACTTTAATAAACAGATTAAAGTAAAGCAGAAAATTAGATTAAAACTGAAGTCGATTACAAAATTAAACTAGAGTTCACCAAAAATGGTTAAACCCAAAAGGAGAGATTCTCCATACAATATTTTAAAAACTACTTAAGAGAAAAACTTGCCAAAAATGGCAAAGAAGAGGGGTTTAAATAGTGAACCAAAAGGGCAAAGTGGGCAGGGGCAGATCGGTCATTTGGTGATTCTCAGAGCCAATATCGGCCAAGCGGAGACCGATATTGAGGTGTACCGGTCGATATTGGTGTGAACCGGCCGATACTGGGCAAGAATCGGCCGATACTGGGCTAAACCGACCGATGGAGAGGTAAACCGGCCGATACAGATGGTGTACCGGTCGATGCAGGGTGTATCGGCCATGACCTGACCGATACAGTCTCTATCCTGGCCGATACTCCCCTCTGTTGACCTCCAGAGTTGACTCGTTCAGGCCGGATCAGTCCTTAGCGTACCCGAATGATGCACGGTCCTCCTATACACCTGGAAATGCAATATCTATACGAATGCAATCCTAAAAGACTCTAAAATAATCGAAAACTTACAAAACCGAGGAAATGAGGGAACTAGAATAATGATAAAAACTGAGTATATCAATATCCAAGAAAGAAATTAGAGAGTGTATCAAGGAATCATCACAACCTTGTGGTCTTTCCTCATTCCATCCTCATTCCATTTCACTTAATCCCCACTTCGCCAACTGCCCACGCACGCTGCACAGCCGCCCCTCATCGCCGCCCTGCACCGCCGCACACCAGCTTAACTTCCATCACCATTCATTTCTCCACGTTCTTTCCCAGTTCTTTCATTGTCGAAACTCATCATTTCTCCTTGGAGAAGCCTCTGTTCAGTTTCGTCTTCATTGGAGTTCGTTTGACCCAAGATCCAACCTTTACTCTCCAAAGCATCAAGTGGCCAAACTTCAAATCTCTTCAAGCTTGTCCGATCATTAAGGAGGAACAGGCCAAGTGGTATCATAGCAACTTGAAGAGTTTCCATACCAAAGATAATAGAGTTTACTTTCCTTTCATTTAAAGCTTCTTCCTTTCTTAGTTTTTACTTGTTTTCTCTTTAGATCCAAAACAAAAAAACCAAAAAAGATTTACCTTTGGCCTGTTTTCCTTCTGTTTAGTATAGATCTATTTTGTCTAGGTTGTTTGCTCGTTTTACAAAAAGAAAAACCCAAAAAGAAATCGTCCTTTTCAAAATTTGCAAGTTTTTGGTTTTAGCTTTTCAAGTTCTTTAAAGATCCGAAATGTTTTGAGTTTTTGCATGCGAAAGTTGTAACCTTTCTCCAAAGTTTTGAACTTTCTTGGTCGACCAGTTTTGGGTTTAAAGTTAGCGTCTTTATTTGGAGAAAATGTGCATAAATTTCATCATTCATGTTTGATCTTGAAGCTATGTGTTATTGGTGTTCAAATATTGATTTTTGGATGTATTTGGCTTTTTGTGCAAGGTTGAAGAAGAATGTTTTTGAAAGAAAGGAGTGGAAAAGTGAGTTTTTGGGAGTTGGGCACCTCTACACTGTACTGACGTACCAAACAATTGTTTCGTTCGGGCGGTGCATAGTTCGTACGCCTGACATCGTCAGCGCTGCATGCTCGTGCGCGTACGGCATGTACTAGACCGCGCACGAGCCGAGTTTGAGTTTTTGGCCAATTTTTGAGACTTTGCTTGATCCAATGGCTAATTTGGCACCCATTGAAGATGATGTTGCTGATGATGAGGTCCTTGAGCAACCGTTCCTTGGATCCATGATGAAGATTGTTGAAAGGATGTTTGATGAGCTAGTGAGGGATCGTTTGCCTTGTAAAGCTCCCGAGGCACCGCTCCCACCTCCAACTCCTCCTCCAAGGCCAACTCATAGACGTGAAGAAGACCCATATGCTGCTGATTATATGGGTCAGAGAAGAAGGCCGTGGAGACCCAATCATAGACCGCACCCAAGACAAGGACCTGGTTGGTTTGAAGCTAGAAGTATCATTGAAGAAGAAGGCCATCTTGATCCAAGGGAAAGACCAAGGAGACAACCAAGACGTCCAAGAAAGCCAATGGAAGATGAAGATAGGTATTCGGATGTCTCAAGCCAAGACTCTCAAAGAAGGTATCCAAGGGAGCCGAGACAAGATGGCTTACAAGGGATTAAGTTCAAGATACCTCACTTTCAAGGCGAGAGTGATCCCAAAGCCTATCGTGAGTCGGAGAAGAAGATTGAGATAATCTTTGATTGTAGATGGTAATCTGATAGTAACAAGGTGAAGGTAGATTCCACATAGTTTAGCGATTATGCCTTGTTGGTGGGATCAACTTGTTACTTCGGGGAGGCGCAACGGAGAACCTCCCATTGAGACTTGGGCTGAAATGAAGATAGTTATGAGCAGAAAGTTTGTGCCTAGCCATCATCACAGGGAGCTTCATCAAAGGTTGAGAAAATTGACTCAAGATTGCAAGACTGTTGATGAGTACTATCAAGAGATGGATATGCTTATATTGAGGACCGATCTTCGTGAAGATAGAGAAGCCACCATGGCTAGGTTTCTTGGTGGTTCAAACCATGAGTTGCAAGATCATTTGGAGCTTCAACTATATGTGGAGCCAATCCCTCACGGTCTAGAGATTTGAAGTGCTTCAAGTGTCAAGGCCGTGGCCATTATGCTAATGAGGGCATCAACAAGCGGGTCCTTCTTGATGATGGAGAGTACATATCAGAGGATGAAGCAACTGTCCTACAATTCAGATCATGAATATGTCAAGCATCTCAAGAGCCAACACGAGCTCAACAAAAAGTATTCATTGAGACTTTCCCTTATGTGATTACTTACAAGAATGCTAGACAGGTGGAGTTCATTGAGACTTTCCCTTATGTGATTACTTACAAGAAAGGTAAAGACAATGTAGTAGCCGATGCACTGTCTCGGAGGTACACTATTCTCTCTAGCCTCAATGCTAGACTCTTAGGTTTTGAGAAACTAAAGGACTTATATGCTATTGATCTTGACTTTAAGGATGTATATCTTTATTGTGCTACTCGTGCCTTAGATAATTATCATAGGCTTGATGACTATTTGTTCTTTAAGAACCGTTTGTGTGTACCTAATGGTCCTGTCCGAGAATCGCTACTTAGGGAAGCCCATAGTGGCGGCTTGATGGGGCATTGTGGAGTGGACAAGACCATGAAGGTATCTCAAGACCATTTCTTTTGGCCACACATGATGAAGAATGTGGAAAAGATTTGCTCGCAATGCATCAAATGCAAACAAACTAAGGTTAAGTCTCAACCTCTTGGTTTGTATACCCCTTTACCCATTGCTTCTCATCATTGGCATGATGTCTCTATGAATTTTGTGATTGGTTTGCCTATGACTAAGAATGGGAGAGATTCCATATTTGTGGTTTTTGATAGGTTCTCTATGATGACACACTTTATACCTTGTCACAAAATTGATGATGCATCTCATATTGCTAGCTTGTTCTTTAGAGATGTGGTTATATTGCATGGTATGCCTAAGACTATTTTCTCGGATAGAGATACTACGTTCTTGAGTCACTTTTGGAGAACTATATGGAATAGGCTAGGCACCAAGTTATTATTCTCTACTACATGTCATCCTCAAACTGATGGTCTAACCGAGGTTGTGAATTGAACAATGGAAATGTTACTTAGGTCCTTAATTAAGCAAAACTTGAAATCTTGGGAAGAATGCTTGCCTGATGCTGAGTTTGCCTATAATCTTGCTAAGCATTCAACCACTAAGTACTCACAATTTGGGATTGTTTGTGGTTATGTGCCACTCACGCCTTTGGATCTAATCCATTTGCCTTTGAGTGAAAGAATTAGTGTAGATGGAGACATGAAGTCGAGCAAGTCAAGCGAGTTCATGAGAAGGACAAGACTAACATTGAAGCCAAAACCGAGTACTACACTAGACAAGCCAACAACGACCGCAAGGCTCAAGCCTTTGAAGAAGGAGTTTTGGTGTGGATTTACTTGAGGGATAGGTTCCCGGAGGAGAGAGACTCTAAGCCAAAGCCACAAATTGATGGCCCTTTCAAACTCGCTAAGGAGATCAATGACAATGCCTATCAATTGGATATTCAAGGTAAGTATAATGTTAGCTCAAGCTTCAACGCTAGCCACTTGGTTCCTTTTGATGCAGCTTCCACAGATTTGAGGTCAAATCCTCTTCAAGAGGGAGGGTATGATACAAGTATGGGAAGCCTTGAGACCAAGACCGATCAAAATGAGCTCAACCTTCAAGTTCCCACGGGTCCGATCACAAGATGGAGAGCACAAAGGCTTGCTGGAGCTTTGATTCTTGGTTGTGACAACTTGGAGAGTCACCATCAGCACTTGAAGCTTGAAGAAGAATCGGATCCATGTCATTGCCTTCATGCGGTAAATTCGATTCATGAAAGGTGGATCACTCTTTTTCTTTAGGTTGAGTTTTGTCCCATTAGATTTTCTCAACCAAGGTTTTTAATGAGGCTCATTATCAATCAATACATTTTCATGAACCATTAAGAAGCCTAAAGGAGATCCAAGAGTTAATCATCCTTAGTTCCTTAATCTTCTTTTATCTCTTTATTTTGGCGTTTATTTTGTAATTTCCTTATTAAGGTTTTTCTTACTTTTAAAGCCAACTATTTAAACTCTTTGTAACCTCTTTTAGCTTCCTTTAGCTTTCATTTTAATCAAAACGAGAAACTTTTCTCATGAGAGCTTAAACTTTGAAAGTGATTAAATCTTTCAAATCTTCTTTTTGGGTGAGTAATATCCAAGTGAGTAAATCTTTCAAACCTTTCTTCTTGGATCATCAAGGAGGGACATGTCACCAAACCCCTTCCCCCCCTATACACGCGTGAGAAGCCACAAACCAAAGATGATACAAGAAGAGACTTCTCTTCAAGTCCCAACAGGTCGAATCACGAGAGCACAAGCGAAGAGGCTTGCTGGAGCCATTATGCACACATTAAAAGACTTGGAGAAGTCTTGCTATTTCTTGAAGAAGGAGAAAGAGCCGGATCCAAGTATATATCTCCTTATCTCTTCAAGAGACTAGTTAAGATCTAAAGATAGTTCGGGGTACTCTTTTACCTTAGGTTGGTTTTATCCCAATGAGTTTTCCCACCAAGAGATGGTTCGGGGTACTCTTTTACCTTGAGAGTTTCCATTGTCCAAACCTCGTGTTGTTACCATTCTGCCTCGAACGATCTTTCTCATTTCTCCTAAGACTCAGAGCCACCGACGGGTTTCATATGTGAAGTTCAAACGATCGAAGAAAGGCGAACACATTCTCTCGCGTACGGTCGGCGAGGCCGTACCCTCCGCACCGAGACCACCTCATCACCACCATCGTCTAGATCTCACCTTTCAACGCAAGTCTCGATCGATCATCCTCTTTTGCCTTTAGAGAGTCTCACCAAAAGACGACAACTTTGAAGACGTTTTGGTCGAAGGACTCAACACTCATTTCTCTCGTACGGCGGGCGTTACCGTACAAGGCCGTACCCGGCGATCTCATAAACCTTTCCCCGACAAAAACAACTTCTTTCTCTTATCTCTCTCGATCGAATCTTATCTTTGTTCCTTCGGCTGCCACCTCTCTAAGAACGTTCATTTCGTAGGGTCGTGTATCAAGTGGTATCAGGAGCCATCTTGGAGACTTTCAATCCAAACCCAGGGAGGTTTCTTTGCCCTTTCTCAAAGTTACCAACTTTTCAAGTTTTAAGCTCTAGTTCATAAAAAACCCAAAAAGTTTAGTGGTTACGTTTGTTTAAGTTGAATTTGGTGTTGCTTTAGAGTTTCTCGTCTATTTTGTTTTACCAAACCATAACTTCTAAAAGATCTTCGTTTATCTTGTTTAGATCAAATTCGATTTTGCACTTCTTTGTGCTTAATCCGGGTTTCTTGCTATCTTGTCAAAGCTTTCTTGTTCGCACAACAATGGTGATCAAGAACTGATCTTTGTATGTTGTTTTGTTTGTTTGTGCGAGGTTGTGCGAGAATAAAGCACCATTTGCTTTTTGTGAAAACTAGCGCGCGTGTGGCTCCCTCTCGGCGGAAAAGCAAAATCGGGACCACACCGTACATCCGTCCTTTCTCCACCTACCCAATCTTTCAACCACGGGTAAAGACAAAAGAGACAGCCAACATTTTCAAAAAGCAAAGGAATCAAGGAAGAGAAGCGAGAAAGGAGGCATGAGACAAAGCTCACACGGTCGTTTCATGTGGTCCCCAATGTTCGATCCTTGCGTGGCTATCGCGCACCACGAACGTAACTTGCCAACCACGGCTCCTCACCAATACCAAACTCGTGCGTCTCAAGGCCCTATCAGAAGGCCTGGTTCTCCTTTTCCAAATCCCACCACAAGACCAATGGCACCCCCTATTGTGCCACCCGAAAACTTAGCCGATGCTCCGGTTAATGCACCTCCACCTGATCCCACAACCACTCTTATGAGATTATTGAATGAACGGTTTCATGAGCTAAGAAGAGAGCTCCAACCTCCTCCTTTATCCCCAGCTGCCCCCATTCAAGCCCAACCTCAGTTACCCCAACGACCGAGGCCTAGAGAGCCATTTCCGGATGAAGAAGAAGATTACTTTCCTCCAAGAATGAGGCCTTGGAGGCAACCAAGAGGTCCTCATCAAAGGCAGCAACCTGAATGGGATCAAGAGAGAAGAAGATTTGAGGCTAAAGATCATTACGAACCTTAAGATGTTCGAAGAGAGCCGAGACCAAGACATGTTTATCCAAGAGGCCATAGACCAAGACCCGCCTATCCGAGGTACCAAGAGGAAGACGATGCTCTCTTTGATCATACTAGTCAAGCTTCCCAAAGACCTTATCACCGTAAGCAATGACAAGAAAGTATTAAAGGGTTTAAGATCAAAATCCCTCCTTTCCATGGCAAGAGTGACCCGAAAGCTTATCTAGAATGGGAAAAGAAGATGGAATTGGTGTTTGACTGCCGTTGGTACTCTAAGCTCAACAAGATCCGTATGGCAGCCACTGAGTTTCAAGACTATGCCCTTGGTTGGTGGGACCAACTGGTCACGTCAAGAAGAAGGAATGGATAGCATCAGATTGGCACTTGGGATGAGCTAAAACCAGCTATGAGGAGATGGTTTGTACCGAACCATCACCACCGTGAACTCCATTAGAGGCTCAGGAGACTAGTGCAAGGGTCTAAGTCAGTGGAAGATTACTTCCAAGAGTTGGAAACTCTTCTCTTGCAGACGGATCTAAGAGAAGACCGTGAAGCCACTATGGCTTGCTTTCTTGGTGGTCTTAACCGTGAGATTCAAGACATCTAGACCTACAACACTATGTGGAGCTAGAGGAGATGCTTCATAAAGTAGTAATGATCGAGCAACAGCTTAAGATGAAAGGAAAGGCTCCTTTGAAGTCTAGCTACCACAAGGAGTCGAAGCCTAGTTATGCTAAGGAATGGAATCCACCGAATAAGCCGTTTTCTCCTACTCCTAATGAGGCTACCAAGGAACCACCTAATTCCTATAATGATAAGGGTAAATGCATTCCTAGCCCAACTAGAGGCAGTGATGTCAAGTGCTTCAAATGTCAAGGCCAAGGACACTATGCCAATGAATGTACTAACAAGTGTGTGATGATCTTTCTTGAGGATGGTGAATACATGTCCGAAGATGAGGAAGCCATGCAAGAGGTGGAAGAAGAGAATTCCATTGTCGAGTGTGAAGAAGTAGTTGCCCAAGGGGAACTTTTAGTCACTAGAAGAATGTTAAAACTTTTTCCCAAGGATAAGGAAAAAGAGCAAAGTGACAACCTATTCCATTCTCGGTGTGTAGTGAAGGAAAAAGTGTGTAGCCTCATCATTGATGTTGGTAGTTGCACCAGTGTTGCAAGCACAAATATGGTTAAGAAGCTTGGCTTAGAGAAGAGGAAGCACCCTAAGCCATACAAGCTCCAGTGGCTGAATTCTGAAGCAGAATTGAAGGTATCTCACCAAATGACCGTTCCCATTGCTATAGGCCAGTATACAGATGAAGTCCTATGTGATGTGTTTTCTGTGGAATCTGGTCATATCCTCCTAGGAAGACCACGACAGTTTGATAGACTCGTAGTTCATGATGGCTTCTCAAATAAGTACACCTTTGAGTATAATGGCAGGCAGATCATTCTTCTACCTATGACACCACAAGAAGTAGTTCAAGATAAAATTAACCTAAGGAAGAAAGAAGAAGCCGCATCCCCAAAGGCTTCAAACATCCTTATCACTCAAAGTGTAGTAAGAAAGTCCTTACACTCTCAACCAACTGTTTTGCTTATTGTTTACAAAGAAACACTTACCACTAAGACTAACCCTTCACCGGAGCTTCCGAGTGTTCTTAGTGACCGTTTGCATCAAATTAGGGATGTGTTTGCAGAAGAAGATACACATGGGTTGCCTCCCAAGAGAGGGATAGAACACCAAATTAATTTGGTTCCCGGAGGCACCTTACCCAACGGTCCGACCGATAGGACTAATCCCTTGGAGACCAAGGAACTACAAAGACAAGTTGATGAGCTAATGAGCAATGGATACATTAGAGAGAGTCTAAGCCCATGTGCTGGTTCCCAAGAAGGAAGGGACATGTCGTATGTGCGGAGATAGCCGAGCCATTAATGTTATAGCGGTTAAGTATCGCCACCCTATACCTTGCTTAGATGACATGTTAGATGAGCTTCATGGATCTAAAATCTTTTCAAAAATAGAGTTAAAGAGTGGTTATCATCAAATAAAGATGAGAGAAGGAGATGAGTGGAAAACCACATTTAAGACCAAACATGGGTTGTATGAGTGGTTGGTGATGCCATTCGGCCTAACCAATGCACCAGGCACTTTTATGAGATTAATGAATCATGTCTTTCGTAAGTTCATTGGGTTATTTGTGGTTGTCTATTTTGATAATATCTTAGTCTATAGCAAGAATCTAGTTGATCATGCTAAGCATCTTGAATCGGTCGTAAGTGTTTTGAGAAATGAACAACTTTATGTTAACTTAGCTAAATGCACTTTTGGAACGCATCACCTAGTCTTTCTTGGTTTTGTTGTCTCAGCTGATGGTGTAAGAGTGGATGAAGAAAAGGTTAAAGCCATAGGAGAGTGGCCAACTCCCAAGACAGTGGGAGAATTTAGAAGTTTTCAAGGGCTAGCCGGCTTTTATAGAAGGTTTGTAAGAGATTTCAGCACCATTGCGGCTCCCCTCACTGAAGTAATCAAGAAAACAGTTGGTTTCAAGTTGGAGGATGCCCAAGAGAAGGCATTTCAAGCCTTGAAGGAGAAGCTAACCCACGCCCCATTGTTAGTTCTTCTGAACTTCTCCAAGATCTTCGAAGCGGAATGTGATGTCTCCGACTTTGGAATAAGAGTTAGTTCTTATGCAAGAAAGGAGACCCTTAGCTTACGTCAGGGAGAAGCTTTGTGGACCTACATTGAACTATCCCACTTATGACAAGGAACTTCATGCATTGGTCCGAGCTTTGCAAACATGGCAACACTACCTATGGCCTAAGGAATTTTTCATACACACGGATCATGAGTCCTTGAAACATTTGAAGGGTCAACAAAAGCTCAATATGAGACACGCAAGATAGGCTGGGTTCATAGAAACATTCCCCTATGTCATTGCTTACAAACAAGGTAAGGATAATGTCGTGGCCGACGCATTATCCCGAAGGTATTGATACTCTCTAGTCTAAATGCTAGGCTTCTAGGGTTTGAACAAATCAAAGGCTTATATGTTGACGATATACACTTTAAGGATGTGTATGCTAAGTGTCTATCTCATGCCATATATCGTTATTACATTCTTGATGGATACTTATTCATTAAAAATCGTTTGTGTGTACCTAATGGATCTATGCGAGAGTTGTTGATTAGGGAAGGTAGCTAAAGACCATTTCTTTTGGCCATACTTAAGGAAGGACGTGGAGATGATATGCTCTCAATGCATTCAATGCAAGCAAGCCAAAGCCAAGGCTCAACCTTACGGTTTATACACTCCTCTCCCTATTGCATCTCATCTATGGCATGACATTTCAATGGATTTTGTGGTAGGTTTTCCTAGGACCAAGTATGGACATGATTCTATCTTTGTGGTAGTAGATAGGTTCTCTAAAATGGCACATTTCATTCCTTGCCATAAGACCGATGATGCAACTCATATTGCCAACGTGTTCTTTAAAGAGATTGTCAAATTGCATGGAATGCCTAAAACTATAGCTTTGGATAGAGATACTAAGTTCTTGAGTCACTTTTGGAAGACATTGTGGAATAAATTGGGCACTAAATTGTTGTTTTCTACTACTTGTCATCCTCAAACGGGTGGACAAACTGAAGTTGTGAACCGAAGTATTGCCATGCTACTTAGGGCATTGCTTAAAAAGATTTTAAAAGCTTGGGAAGATTGTTTGCCGCATGCTGAATTTGCTTATAATTTAGCTAAGCATTCAACAACCAAGTTTTGTCACTTTGAGCTTGTTTATGGTTATATCGCTTTGACTCCATTGGATTTGATACCTTTGCCTTTTAGTGAAAGCCTAAGTGTAGGTGGAGTTAAGAAGGCCGAACAAGTCAAGAAGTTGCATGAGCAAGCCAAACCTAATATCTAGGCCAAGACGGAATATTACACAAGGAGTTCTAACAAGGGATGCATGGAACAATCATTCAAGGAAGGAGATTGGGTTTGCATACACTTGAGGAAGGAGCGGTTCCCGGAAGAAAGAAGTTCAAAGCTTAAACCGCGAAATGATGGTCCCTTTGAAATAACCAAGAAGATCAATGAGAATGCCTATCAACTTGATCACCAAGGTAAGTATTCCATAAGTTCTAGCTTCAACACTGCTGACTTGCTCTCTTTTGATGTAGATCCCTCGGATTTGAGGTCAAATCTTTTTGAAGAAGGAGGGAATGATACACGGGTGCCTAATCTAGACAAGGAAGCCGATCATGTAGAAGCCAACCTTGAAGTTCCCACTGGACCAGTTACTCATGCTCAAGCTAGAAGATTTTCCACAACCATCATGAAGGTCCTAGAGGAGCTTGAAACTCATTGCCATCACTTGGAGACGAAAGAAGCCCCGATCTTGCACCACTTCCTCATATCTTCCCCAAGTAGTTAAAGTCGGTCAATGAGGTCTTAAGGGGTACTCTTTCTACCAATGAGGTTTGTCCCACTGGGTTTACTCATTGGAGGTTTGACGAGGCCCATTGCACTAGACCTCATCCAAAGGGTTGCGACTAAGGTGCATCTTAGAGCTCTCCTTACAAGTAGCCGTTGAGAGGCATCTTTGCCATTTCTCCCATATGCGTTGCGTTTCATTTAAGTTGTTTCCCTTATAGGGTTTGTTTATGTTGCAAGAAAAGACTATATAAAGGCTTTTAGCCACTTAGGGAAACTTAGAACTTTCAAACCATTTTCAATCAAGATGAGATATTATCTCTCTCTCGTGGAAGTTCGACCTAAGAGTCCAAACCTTCACCTTTATCTTTTGTTTTCTAGTTTTGCTAAGCCATCAGAACCTCTGAAAGCGCATGTTGGAAAAGTTCCAACCTTGAGAGTTTCCATCGTCCAAACCTCGTGCTTTTGCCATTCTGCCTGGATCCATCTTTCTCATTTCTCCTAAGACTCAGATCCACCGAACGGTTTTGTATTTGAAGTTCAAACTGTCGAAGAAAGGCGAACGCATTCTCTCGCGTAAGACCGACGAGGCCATACCCTCCGTACCGAGACCACCTCATCACCCATAATTGTCCAGATCTCACCTTTTTACGCATGTCTCTTGATCGATCACTATCTTTCACTTTTGGAGAGAGCCTCACCAAAGGACGACAACTTTGAAGACGTTCCGGTCGAAGGATTCGACATTCACTTCTCTCGTATGGCCGACGTTACCATACAAAGCCGTACACGACGACCTCATAAATCTTCCCCCGACCAAAATAGCTTCTTTCTCCTATCTCCCTCGACTGAATCTCTCCTTTACTCCTATCTAAGGGTTATACTAACTTTGGTAATATTCATATACAGGGATTGAGAGTTCTAAGGACCGGCCACGCCTTCATCTGTCGCCTCAGATGAATACCTCTCCAAGAGCGTTCTTTCCGTAGAGCCGTGTATAATGAATGGTCTTCAAGTGATGTATGCCCGACCGAGCAACAAGTTGAGACCGAACCGGAAGAAGCAACACTGGAAGTTCCAACCGGACCGATCACTAGAGCACAAACCCGAAGGTTGGCCAATGCATTGGCAAGGACTTGGATCGATCATCTACCACCTCCTATCATCTCCTTCTTCCACCTAAGTCGGATCATGAGGTTTAATGGGTACTCTTTTCCCTCAATGAGTTTTATCCCATGTGGTTTTCTCATTGAGATTTTGACGAGGCCATTGCACAAAACGTCAAGACCGCGCCAAAGGGTTTCCTTCCTTATGCGTTATAGCCGTTGGAGAGTTTCCATTTGGTTCTATCAAACTCAGCGTTTTATGATTTCCCCTTTGCTGAGAGTTCTCTAAGGATGTGTAATATTTTCCTTAATGTTATTTGTTGAGAGTTCTGTAAGGATGTGTAATATTCCTTTGGATTTTCGGTGTGTCATATCCGAAAACCAGGCCCTTGTTCTTGTCAAAATCTTAATCCTTCTTTCTTTTCTGCCAAAGTAACCAAGCGATCGATCCTTACGAGACAATAAGATCCATTCTTGTTCCATCGTTCGGATCTCTTTCTTTCTCACTTTTGCTTCGCCTTATAGCTCTTATTTCTCATTTCATTAATAATTGTCGAAAAGATTTACCAATCGGTTCTCATCTGGTCGAAGGAGTTACTCGAGATTTCTTTCGTACGGCCGGCGGGGCCGTACTGGCTGTATCATCGCACCCTCAACCACCTTCACCATGCGAAACTCACCCATCCTTCCATCCTTCTCGACCGGATCTCATCTTTTGCCTAAAAGGAGAAATCTTTACAAGGGCGTCAACTTCGGAGTCGATCTGGTCATGGGAATCTTTCTTGGTTCTCTCTGTACGGCCGAGCGTCCGTACCGACGACACCCGACGAAGCCATTTTCCCACCGTCGACCGAATCTCCACTTCTTCTCACTTTCTCTCGACAAAATCTCTTCTTTACTCCATTTTAAGAGTTTCGCTAAGTTCCATCTCATTCGAATGTAGGAAAACGAAGAACGTGCATAGTGGCCGCCTCCCACGCCACGGCCGCCCCTCATCAAGTCCTCTCGCAAAAACTCGAACGGTCCAGGGGATACGTCAAGTGGTATCAGAGCACAAGCTTGACTGACTCACTCACGTTCCTCACGGAGTTTCCTCTTCCTTACCTTAAAGCTTCCCTTTTTTAACTTATTTCACTTAAGCCGTTTTAAGACCTTTCAAGAAAACCCAAAAATATTTTTCGTTTTTCGTTATTTCGATATTGTGAAGCTAGAATTGTTTGTTCTTAGTGTTCTTTTGTTTAGCTTGTTTTGAAATTTTTTAAAAGGTGTCGACGTTGTGCGTTTGGATCGGGTTTTAGTGCTTCGGGTTGAAGATCAAATTTTTTCTTGCCCAAAGTTCATTCGTGGTAATCAGAACTGAGTTGTCTCTGGTTCTTTGTGTTTGTTGTGCGAGGAAGACGAATGCGTACGAGCAAAAACAGTCGTCGCGTGCGTGTTTGTCCCTCGTGTGCTTTTGGACCACCTTGCTAGCCGACAACAACCGTACGAACGCTAGCACACCAACATCACCACGGGCAAGGACAAGCGCTTTTCTCATTGCCACCAAAGAGAAATAGACAAAAGAACCCGAAAAGGAATAGGGGGAACGAGACAAAGCACTCACGGCCGCGTCTTGTGGAATGGGATGGCGATACTTAATCGTGATGTTGTTGATTGGTCGACAATCTACACACATGCGCCAAGTTTCATCGTTCTTGGGACCAAGATCACATGCACAACACAAGGACTAAGCTCTCTATGATTTAGCCTTTCTCCATGAGTGCCTCTACTTTGGATTGTAGCTCCTTTGTCTCTAAAGGATTCGTTCTATAGGCCGGCCGGTTTGGAAGTGTTGCTCTGAGTACAAAGTCTCTTCGATGCTCTATGCCTCGCTTGGGTGGCAATCCATGAGCATCCTCTTCACCTGGAAATACATCTTTATACTTGTGTAAGAGATCACTAAGAACACTCGGAAGCTCCGGTGAAGGGTTAGAAACACAAGCAAGACTCTCTTTGTACACAATAAGTAAAACCGTTTGATTAACATGAAGAGACTTTCTCTTAGTAGGTTCATCCTTCTTCTTGAGGTGAAGCTGGTCTTGAGCCACTTCATGAGGAGTCATTGGTAAGAGGGTGATCATTTTGCCGTTATGTTCGAATGTGTACTTGTTGGTAAAGCCATCATGAACAACTCTTCGGTCAAATTGCCATGGCCTTCCCAAAAGTATATGTCCAGCCTCCATGGGTAAGACATTACATAAGATCTCATCTTCGTACTTTCCTATAGCCATGGGGACCTTGACGTGATCAGAGACCTTGAGCTCTCCCTCGGCATTAAGCCAATGTAAGCGATATAGTTTCGGGTGTTTGTTCATCTCCAAGCCAAGCCTCATCACCATTGTGGTACTAGCCACATTCGTACAGCTTCCTCCATCAATGATGAGGCTAC
>OVAO01001007.1:0-16938 GCA_900406285.1 Biscutella auriculata
TGTGGTCTATTTTTTTTACCTGTGGTATGTTCTGGTCGACCCATTGGCGGTCCTGGTCGCACCCACGTCGTATCGTCACCTTTGTGGGAATACCTGATGGTAGATAAGTACTCTTTGGCCGATTTTGGTCACTCTCGGAATATCTGGGTTACGGGAAGGGCCCTCATCATGGTTGATGATGTCATGTTGGTTTTGGTTCCATTCTCTATCCTTGAAAGATCACATCATGAGTCGTTTGGGGTAGTGACATCCTTCATGAATCATTATTTGACTGATGAAACAAAACTTTTGGAGTCGTTTGTACTCCATAGACACCACCACTTCTATGCTATGGCGAATTGGATCCATCTTTCGAAATGTAGTTGATTCTCGCACTCCACTGATATACAAACTCTAGCCTTTGGTACAACCACATCGGAGAACACCCCAAGTTTTTCCCTTATTGCCTTGACAACTTTGTATTTCACGAAGTGGAAAGGGATACCACTCATCCTCACCCAAAATATCATGGTGGAAGAAAAGTCGATTCTAAAACTAGGGACCCAAGATTCCAATGGCATCATCCATTGATCGAAACACTAAGCTTTGTTATCGAGGACTGCCAGCATGTCAGCTTTCTTTTCAAAGTGAACTTAGAATCTTCCGCTACCAAACTCGTGGCTGACCACTTGCCCCTCAATATTCCCAAACTCTGGGAAGTACTAAATAAGAGCCTTCACCTGATTGGCTCGTGATTCTACATTGATCACTCTTCCCAACACATTGCGGTTTTATGTCTCTAGAAGATCAGAGTTGTCAAATTCAAGGATGATAATCGGGTTGAGGAGGAGGGATGAGCATGTTAACGAAGGGAGAAGGTCATGCATTAGTGTCATACTTCAAGAGAATATTGGGATGATCAAATGTTCTTAAGGAAAAAAGTTTGCTTCTAAATAGCACATACACGATTACTGGAATGGATCTTGTAGACTCCTTGGTCGATATTTAAAGAAGTTTTCGAAAGGTGTCTGCAATGAATACTATAGCTGGGGATCGCTTGATCTTCGCTTAAAGGATATCATCCATGATTCTTAGGAGAGAAATATGGTACCCACGAATAAATCTCGAGGGAATAGGCGTGAATAACTCTATGATATGCGAGGACAAGATATCCTGGTGATTTGCTTCAATGGTCAGGGACTGGTTCAATTGTGCAAGTATCTGATATGTGTGGTTTTTTTAATCAATTTTAGATCCCCATTTGTGCTCATTATTGTATAGTTTAGGTTGCATTTAGAGTCTTTTAGGATTGCATTTGTGCATATTTGCATTTCAGGTGATTTGAGAGGACTTAGGCGTGGAAATGGACCATTTCGGCACAAAGGAACCAAAACCAGAGCACATCAGGTGAGCACATCGAGCATGATTGACCCTTGAAGGAAGAGTTGATGAGGGAACATCTGCATCGGTCACTAGCATCGGTCATGGGTGACCGATGCAGAACATGAAGAATTGGCCAAGCACATGATCGGTCACTAGCATCGACCAAGGTTGACCGATCTTGTCCAAAGCAGAGTCAAATACCTGTTTAATGAGTTGACCACTCGAATTTCTCCTTCTATTTTGAACACTATATAATATGTTTTGTGTCAAAACCCTAAAGGGAGAGCTTCCCATTCTAGGATTTATCCACTTTTGGTATTTGAAGCTTGTTTCCATTTGGATTTTGAAGTTTAATGCAATTTCTTAGCTTTATCTTTGTTTAATTTTGTTTATATTTGAAATCTTTTTTTCTTCTTCTTAATCAATCTATGGTTGAATATAGATTTTCCTTAAAATCTTGTGTTCTTCTCATGGAGAGTGAGTAGTCTTTCTTAAGTAGATCGTTAGGGTAGATCATGTTGATTTGAGGATGGATTAATGATGTTGGTGCTTGAATCTATCAATTTCTTCTTCTTATAGATGATCTTATTGCTAGATTAGGGTTGGCCATCATCAATCTAGATTTTAGGAGATTCATTAATCGAGAGATGTTCATGAATGTCTATATCCTATCTATTAAGTTGTTAATTGTTGTTATTGCTTTATAATCATGCATTTTATCCAAGACATTGTGTTAGTATTACAACAAGAAAACTGTCAGATTTCCTAAAGAATTTCCAATAGAAATATGGCCGTCTGAATTTCCAACGGATTTTCGACGGAAAAACGATTTTATTTCCCGTCAGAAATTCTGGCGGCCAGATTTCCGTCGGAATTTCCGACGAAAAGAGCCGTTACAAATCTCCGACATAATTCAAACAGAATTCCAACAGATTTTAGCCATTACACAATGGCTATGATCCGTCGACAAATTTCTTGCAGAATTTAGTACCGTTGCAAAACGACTATTTTCCGTCGGAAATCCGTCGAAAAATAGCCAAAACAGACTCTATAAATACCCCTAACCCCTCTTCATTTCTCCAACTCTTTCTCTCTCAATTTCTCCAACACGTTTAAAATAAAAAATGAGTTTATGTTCTAGGGATTATTTTCGGTCTTGGATGGATAACCTCATCAAGTTCTGGGAACGAGACAACTAAAGGAAGAATAGGAAGCGGGGATAAAAGAGTTCATGGGAATAGCTGGAATCAAGAAACAACTTTAACAACATGTAAAATGTATTGTCCTTGCTGGTTGTAGAAATCGTAGATATGTTGACGTAATTAGTATATATCGTCATTTGTTTAATAAAAGCTTTATGCCTGGTTATAAAATATGGTACTTGCATGGGGAAGACGAGTCTAGTTTTTTAAATTATGGTAGTAGCAGTGCAACAGGTAATTTACAGAGTAATGAAGAACCATATCCCGAAATACAAACGATAGGAACGATAGAAGTTGTTAATGAGGAAATGATCGAAAATGTGTCATATTATGTTCATGAATTAGGACAAGTAGTAGTTAAAGAATCAAACTTAGAAGCGCAACAATTTTTTGATATGTTAGATGCNGGTAATTTACAGAGTAATGAATAACCATATCCCGAAATACAAACGATAGGAACGATAGAAGTTGTTAATGAGGAAATGATCGAAAATGTGTCATATTATGTTCATGAATTAGGAAAAGTAGTAGTTAAAGAATCAAACTTAGAAGCGCAACAATTTTTTGATATGTTAGATGCTGCAATACAACCAATATACCCGGGATGTAGAGAATGGGGGTCGCCAATGTTGGCAGCAAATGGGTTGATGATAATAAAGACATATTTCAATTTGAGTGAGTTGTGTTGTGATAGGATCGCATAGTTTGTTAGACGTCTAATGCCCCAAGATTGTTTGGCACCAACTTCATATTACGAGACGCAGAAGCTTGTGAAAGGATTATGATTGCCTTATCAAATGATCGATGTGTGTGAGAACAACTATATGCCATTTTGGAGAGTGGACTCGGACCGTACTACTTGTAAGTTTTGTGAGCATCTGCGATATAAGGAAAGCGGTGGTAGAGCTCCAATTCCGTTTAAGAGGATGTGATATTTACCTTTAACGGAAAGGTTGAAGAGGTTATACCAGTCAGAACGGACACCAGCTGCTATGAGATGGCATGCAAAACATAGAAGCGATGGAAGAATTGTACATCCTTTTGATGCAAAAGCATGGAAACATTTCCAATCAACGTATCTTGCATTTGCCCGTGAAAAAAGAAATGTTTTGTCTTGGATTAAGCATAAACGGTTTCAATCCATGTGAGAAACATGGGAGACAATATTCACTTTGGCCAGTTATTGTAACTCCTTACAACTTGCCTCTGTCACTGTGCATGAACCAGGAATTTCTATTTCTCACAATTCTTGTTTCGGGGCCAGAGCATCCAAAGAAATCACTCGATGTTTTTTTGCAGTCGTTGATATATAAGTTAAACATGTTGTGGGAGCACAGTGTTCAGACATATGATATATCTATGCAACCAAACTTTACGATGCAGGTCGTGCTAATGTGGACAATAAGTCATTTTCCGGCATATGCTATGTTATTTGGATGGTCAACGCATGAAAGATTAGCTTGTCCGAACTGCAAGGTCACACATATGTGTTCCAATTGTAGAATGGGCGGAAGACTAGTTGTTTTGATTGTCATAGACGTTTTCTACCAACGGATCATACATATCGAAAAAGTACAACAATTTTCAGAAAAAAAACAAGAAAGTGTTTGATCCACCACCACCAGAAATCAGCGGCCAAACAATCCTTCATTAATTACGTGATTTAGGTGCTCAGAACATTGTAGTGTGTGGAGGCAACGGGCATCGCCCTATGGACGGAGTAGGTGCAAGGGATAACTAGAACAAAAGAGTATTTTTTGGGAATTATCGTATTGGAAATATGATTTGTTAAGGCATAACATAGACGTGATGCATGTGGAGAAGAACTTCTTCGATAACATAATGAACACTATCCTAAATGTGAAGGGGAAGACAAAGGACAACCTAAACTCTAGGCTGGATTTGCCAGATACATGTTCTCGTTCTGCACTTCATAGTCAAGATGAAAAGACATTTCCTTTCATGTGCTTTCGATTAGCTGGAAAGTCAAGGAAGGAGTTTTTAAGTGGATAGTTGAAAATGTAAAGTTTACGGATGGGTACGCTTCGAACCTCCGAAACTGTGTTGATATGAATGAGGAGAAATTTACTGGGTGAAGAGTCATGATTATCAACATGGTTTCGTCTCACAAATGAAATCATTGGCTGCTTCAAGGGAATGATGCGCGGGATGCTACACGAAGGTATATGCTGAGCTCTCTTCCTAGACTCGTGAGACTTGGTTCCGCCATTTCAAGGTAAAAGTCTTTTATTCATAACTAAAATTTTAAATTCATAATTAATTTAAAAATTTATTAAATCTATTTAAAAACAACAATCTTTTACATGGGAGCCGAGTCTAATGACGTTAATTTGGAGCAAGTTCCATGAAGTAGCTCGGGATACCTATCGCCAAAACATTAACGAATGGAAGGAAAAGTGGACTAAAGGGGGTTGCATCCCTGACATAGTTAACCCGACTATGTTGGAAAAGCTTATAGTGTATTGGAATTCCGACGAGGCGAAGCGGATTTCACAAACTAATTCCCAGAATCGCAGGAGTACTCGGGTCGACAAGGGAATAGCCACCCATAATTTGGGTGCGACTACCGCTGAGCACATCGCCCTTTAAATGATAAGCTTTATCAATTATTAATTTAAATTTTTCAAAAATTATGTTTTGAATTTAATAACAATTTTATTTATAGAAACTTAAGTTCAGTGGTGAAACCACGAATTTGCTCGAAGTTTTTAAGGCGACCCACGCCAACAAGAAGACGAGCGAAATTCAGGATCCCATAGCTCAAGAAGTCGTCGAAGTAGTAACTAAGCAGCGGACCCAACTTTCTCAGGACGACTCAAACAACTTAACGCAAGAAGTTCTGATCGTTTTGGTTCTTCAGGTAAAAAATAAAATATTTCAATACTTTACTTATAATTTTTTATTTTTTCTAGTATATATTACCTGAACAACTTGTAGCAAATTCCATCCGTCAAGGGTCGCCGATACGGGTTAGGAAAATACAACATCATCCCTTCCTCTTCCTTTTCAGGGTACAACACGAGTAACAACATGGAGTCCAAGTTTGATGCAGCCTAATCAGAGATTGAAGCTCTCAAAGATAGGAACGCGGAAATAGAATAACAAATCTGCCTTCCAACAGAGTTTTTCACTCGCATGTTCCCCACCTTTTCGAACGTCCCCCGTCCTCCCTGTCCAGATGACGGCTCATGATTTACTCCTCGATTCACGTCATTTTAGGTTGTTTGTCTTTTCATGTTTGAAACAATTTGTTTTTTATTTCTACATTTTAAATTTCTTTTTTTCATTATCAAAACAAAATAATTTTAATTTTAATCTTAATTATATTTTATTTTTTGTTTTTTTAATAAAAATATATTTTTAATTTAATTTTCAAGAGAAAAATATTAAATACAATTTTAAAAAAATCTAAAACGGATAGTTCAGTTTTAAATTTGTCGGAATTTCGAAGACATTCCGATAGCCATATATGTTAGAAGGGTTGTCGGAATTTCCGACGACCTTTCCAACGGAAATTTCTGTCGAAAATATCGACGGATATTCCGCTGGAAATTCCGACAACCTTTTTGACGAAATTTTCCGTCGATCTTTCCGACATAAATTGTTTGTTGGTATTTTCGACGGATTTCCAACAGGCCATCTTTATTCCGGTGGCCAAAATCCATCGGAAAACGCCCAATTTTCTTGTAGTGTATTCATGTTAGGATAATGATTTCTACCACGCGAGTGGATTGATCTATATTCAAAATCCTTAGACCTAAGACTAGCTTAATTGTGTGTTATTGTGCATCATTGTTTTGAATCGAATCATTTGAAATCTTTCCCTTGTCGTTTTCTTAGTTTTTATCAATTGCTTGATCGTTATTTTTCTTAGTTTTCCTTACTACAATCGACTGGTTAAATTGCTTATATAGGATTGTTTTAAGTGACAATTAATCAACTCTTGTCAACTTAAACCTATTGGATGCTTTAGAGGTTCTATTCTGCTAGTTCTCTCCCGAATTGGTTCGACATTGTAAACCTGAATCCCAAAACCAAACTCAAAAACCCTTTCTTTATTTCGCTCTTCTGACCAATAATTGTGCTCGTGGTAAAGAAAGGATAAGAAATCTCTTATCAAATTTGCATTGTTGCCAATATGGGATTTCGAGCTAGCAATAGAATGTTTGTGTCTATTAGGGACAAGTTTTTACTTCAGGTTACTAACTTCTCATGTCTGTTTTCTTTGATTTCAGGTGCAGGAACCTTCGTTCACACGAATCACATAATCTTCTACCTATTCCATCAGATATTCGTGCCCTAGAACGAGAGAACACTCGTGCGAGAAGACAAGCCAAACATCATCAACATATAAACCGTCTCGATCTAGAGATGGAAAGGGTACAAGAGCTACTATTTGTTAACAACCCTCAAGCACAACAAGTGCACACTATCGGAGCATATGATCAACAAACAGTGCACGGTTCTCGTGCAGGCATCAGGCCGCCAGCGGTCAACAACAACAACTTTGAGATAAAGACCAACTTTATCTTGTTGATCCAGAATAACAAGTTTTTCGGGCTTCCTGAAGAGGTCCCTTTAGCCCAGTTGGATGATTTTGACATGCTATGTGGAACGGTAAAGATGAATGGGGTTAGTGAAGACGCCCTTAAGCTGAGACTCTTTCCATTTTCCTTAGGTGATTGAGCTCGATATTGGGAAAAGAAGCTGCATCGGGACAATATCACCACATGGGAGAAATGTAAGAAAGAGCTCCTTGCACATTTCTTTTCACTAGCTAGGACCGCAACGTTCAGGAAAAAGATTTCAGGTTTTCTTCTGAGGGGTACAAAGTCATTTGCACAGATTCAAGTCCTACACTATTGAGTGTCTGCATCATGGATTCTCCTCCATCGGTCTCCTTAACACCTTTTTAGGGGGTTCGATACCAAGTATCAATTGATGCTAACTACAACCAGAAAGGACAACTTTCACAGTCTTATCGAGGATTATGGACTCACATTTATTGAAAACATAGCGTTGAGCAACAACCAACATAGTGAAGACTATGATAGAGCGAACAGAGCTAGTACCTCCATCAGGGATGACTCCTATAGGAAGGAGATCCAAGCGCTCAACGCCAAGATCGATCGCCTCATCACCGCTCAACAAGGAACCTTATATGTGATTGTGAACGTTGATGAGGGCACCCAGGAGGAATATAAGGTAGAGGAAGTGAACTACATGGGCAACCAAGGGTGCATGCCTCAATTTAACAGTTATCAGACTTATTCGAACCTCTCTTACAGGAGTACGAATGTGGCAAACCCCCAAGATCAGGTTCACCCAGCTCAAAGACCAACTTATAACTAGGGCAACCAAAACCAAGGGTATTAGGGTAGACCCTAATATCAGACTCAAGGTTATCAAAACTGACCTCCATGATTTCAGACAAACCCACCTCCACAACAACAAGGAAACGCACCAGATGTTGGTGTGAAGAAAGATCAGACAAATGCTATGCTCAAGAAGCTACTTGAAGGGGAAACTATGCATAACATTGATCTTGCTACTTTAAAGAAGGATATCAATGCTAAGGTAGATCACATCTACAATGATCTAACCAACAATTTTGAGTCGGTGTCTTCTCATGTGAAGGCACTTGACAACCAAGTAGCTCAAGTAGCATCTTCATCTAAGCGCCCAATGGGCCTTCTCCCAAGAAAGACTGACTCTCCTAAGGAGGAGTATGCAAAGGTCCTCATTTCAAAGATTGTCATTGAGGAAAATGAGGTTCAGGTGGTGGGGGGGGGAGCTTGGATGTGATCAAATATCAGATGTAGTGGTATACAAGTCTAAGCTTTCCTTCCCGAGTCGCTATTTAGCCAAGTATAGATCAAAGCTTGAGGAGGATATCAAGGCGATGAGGGAGAGATTGACCAAGATCTTAGAATTGCTTGATAGTCATACTTGCTCTGATGCGTTCAAAAATGAGTTTATCTTATTGCAATTATCGACTTTGATTTCTTGTCTTCAATCATTTTTACTGCTCTTCTTTAAATTTCCCTCCGAAATCATGTCTAAAAACTATCAAAGTGTTCTAGGTATGATTTGTGAGTAGTCTTTATAGCTATGGATTAGGGTTAGAAAAATGTCGAATTGAATTGCTAGAATGGTTTAGGGCTGATTATATTAAATTTCTTCTTCCTATCCATGAACTTAAGGATATATTAGGCATTGCAAATCGGACATAGATCATAGGAAATCTGTCTCCTGGAAGGTATCTGACAGAATTCCTGATTAAGTGAATAAGTTTTCAATCTAATCTTATCAAGGATTGTTTAAGTCTGATTGATAGTTGTATGGATTTGTACTCATTGCTTTCTAATTGTGTCTTCTTTCAAGAGATTATTTAGAAGCATGATTAGAAAAGGTTTTGTATCATGGGAGTGAATTAATTTCCTGATTTGGTGAATGAAACCATTACCTAGCATGAAAATAAACTGCCCAAATTGATTGTCCTGGTCTGTATGCTTGTTTATTTCTGAATTTACAATTCCTCTATTTTGTTAATTTTCGTTGACTTTTATTTAATTGCTCATCTCTTTCAGTATTTTAGATAGGATTGTTAGTGACAAACAACCCATATCATTCTAACCTAGACTTAGTTAGATTGCATCCCACAAAAGATTAGTGCTCTAACACAACCCGAGATTGTTTTGACAACCCTACTCACCTTATACTACATTGATAAGCTAGGACCCCTCTACATCCAATAAAAATCAGTTTTGCTAATCCATAGCAAAACTATTCATATCAATCCACCAAACCGACGTATCAATTGGCGTTGTTGTCGGGGAGTCAAAGTTGATAGGTTGTGTTTTTAATGATTTTGTTGATTCATTTCGTTGCATTTTTCATTAGAATAAGATGCATTTATAGTCCTTTATGTTGCATTTGCATGTCATTTTTTATTTTAGGTGCATAGTTGGAACCACTCAGGAAATGGATCAAGGAAGTAAAAGAGAGCAAAAAATCCTAAGTACCAAATCTCAGAGAAGCATACCGGTCTGCTGGGACTGGTATCATGCTCGGGAGTCACCACACGAAGCTCTCTGTCGAAGAAGACTGGTCACGCACACCACCGGTGCACTAACAAATGTAAGGAGAAGAACAAGTGATGATCACACATGTACCGGTCACCCATACCGTGGGACTGGCCGATACACACTGCCGCATTTCAATAAAAACATACTAAACCAGTTTAATGGGTCTTTTAACTTTATAATTTTTGGCTAACTATATAAAGGGAGTCAAAGTAAAACTAAAACCCTAGTTTTTCATAGTTTTTTCATAGTTGCCATTTTTAATTCTTTTGAGTTTTCCAGAGAGTTTTTATACCTTGATTTTCTTCTTAGGAGACTTTGTACTTTTGGGTTTATCTAATTGCAATTATCTTCTTTGATTTCTTTTCATCAATCATTTTTACTGCTTTCAATTTCCATTTCTCTTCTTTAAATCTCCCTCTCAAATCATTTCTAGAAACTCAAAGTGTTCTATGTATGATTTTTGAGTAGTCTTTTATAGATATGGATTAGAGTTAGAAAAGGGTAGAATTAAATTGCTAGAATGGTTTAGGGCTGATTAGAATAAATATCTTCTTATTATTCATGAACTTAATGCTAGATTAGGACTTGCAAAACTAACCTAGATCTTAGGAAATATGTCGCGTTGAAGGTGTCTGACATAATTCCCTATTAAGTGAATAAGTTGTCAATCTAGTCTTTTCAAGGGATTGTTTAAGTATGATAGATTGTTGTATGGAATTGTATTCATTGCTTTCTAATTGTGTGTTCTTTCAAGGGATTGTTTACAAGCATCATTAGGAAAGGGTTTATATCACGGGAGTGAATTAATCTACATTAGGAATTCCTAGACATAAAATGACCTTAATTGCGTGAATTGAACCATTACTTAGCATGAAAATAAACTGCCCAATTCAATTGTCGTGGTTTGTATGCTTGTTTATTTCTGAAATTATACTTCCTCGATTATGTTAATTTTCGTTGACTTTTATTTGATTGCTCATTTCTTTCAGTATTTTAGATAGGATTGTTAGTGACATACAACCCATATCATTCCAACATATACTTAGTTAGATTGCATCTCACAAAAGATTAGTGTTTTAACACCACCCAAGATTGATTCGACAACCCTACTCACCATATACTACATTGATAAGTTAGGACCCCTCTACATCCAATAAATATTAATTTTGCTAGTCCATAGCAAAACTATACTTATCACTCCACCAAACTGACGTATCAGACACCCTGCTACCCGTTATGTGCACAAGATCCTTTCACACTCCTTCTCAGGGAGGCATGAAGGGGGCTCTATTAGCGAGGATGAGATTACATATGTGAGCCAGGGGATAGCCCCCTTGATCCGTGCATATAGGACTAGTGATGATCTTCTTTCAGGTGTAGGAGAAGAAAAGTTTAGTCCGGTGAAGTTGTTTTGCCAGCGTCTTCTTGATCTGCAGAAATGGGGACGGGTTCGAACTGACCAGAGTCCTCATATTAGCATTGAGAGTTTTGTGAATTCAATCTTGCAGCTTGCTCAGGTTGACCTTCCGGAAGATGATATGGGTGTTCGGCCTCGGGTTATGGATGTCAAGTATCTAACAAGGATACACTTCTTGTCTGGAAAGGTTAAGGGGACGTATATCTACAAATGTTTAGATAGAGGATCCGGTTGCATGATCTTCTCCCTAACCCAGCAATCACTAGCTTCTCACAGTATAACAACACTTACTTCAATATCGGGCGGCAGGTACTCCTCGGACCTAGTGATTTCGATTCAGAGAGACAGTTTTCAGGTGTTTAGGATCAGGGACATCAAGTTGGTCCATCTCTTACCCCACAATATTATGGAGATCGCCCTCCTATCATCAATGAGAGTAGCCGATATATTGATGCGCCTTTGCCTATCACGCTTAGACCGAGACCCGTCCAAGACCTCCATCTTGAAATCAAAAGGATATCTTGGTGGAATTTGTTCCAAGACCGAGCGATTAGGAAGTTAGTGAGGGAAGTGCAACAATTGAAGAAGAATGTGAAGAAGATGGGTAATGTGATGGACATGATGGCTCATGAGATGGAGAAGCTCACTGTTATGTTCAAGAGGCAAGTGAGCTGCTCGAGGATTTCCCAAAATTAAAGATCGAGAAACGGATGACTCTGAAGAAGAGATGTTGGCACGAAGGCGTTTCAAGAGGAAGGAGAGGAACCTGTTCACAAGACCAAGACGGTCTATAGCTCCTCCGTCGGGCCCTTTCTCGGACAACGAGTCCCTGACATTCTCATCTAATGGAGAATTCGATCCCTCTCTCAACATTTATTGAGGTACTCTCTATTCACTTTGATTTTGTATACACATTAGTTGTGTTCGTTTATAAATTTATAAAACACAGTGATAACGTTAGCATTAAAAAAACGACAACAACTGAAACAAATATTTAAACAAAACAACAACGATATAACAATGACGGAGCACTGACGGAGCTATGACATGTCGTTGAGGAAAGAAATGACATCAATCGTTGCCGCCGGAAATGTTAGCGTTCATAATAAACAACAAAAAGAGCACCATCGACTGTATATAGCGATTATATGTATTTCCATCATGCCTATTTTGCTTTTCATTAATTCAACATAATCTATACCGCAGTGATTCATAAATGAACACGACAATAGGCATATAGTTTTCTTTTCTTATTTTTGGTTTCTTCTCTTCTCTTAGACTTACACAGAGACCGTGTAGTTTAAGTTTGGGGGAGGAACCACCTTTCGTGCTAATGATGGTTTGCTTTGTTTTTTTTGTTATTGAGTCTCATTTTGCATTGTAGATAGTTAAGTTTTTCAGAAAAACCAAAACAACCGAAAACTTTAATAAACCCAAAAAGATTTTGCATTCTTTTAGGATTGAGTTTAGCTCATTTGCATAGGGAATCATTGAGGATTATGGCTTTTCCTCAGAAATTGTGTAGCCTTTTCGGGTAGTCTTAGCAAGCATGCTTAGTGGGAAACGCACTAAAATCCATACTAGTCGTCTGACCAAAACCTCGTTGTACGACCCAATTTCAAAGAGTACCGAAACAATAGAGACGCTTTATCTCTAAGCTTCAAGAGGTTCCTCCAAATCCATGACCCCGAGGCGGTTTGTCTTACATCCCTAATAGTTTCTTATCGAAGAAGGTAGTGCTTCGTGATAAAGTGGCATTTTATCTCGGTTGGTTGGTGGTTTATCAATGTAATATGGGTAAGGTGGGTGATCAGGATGTCGAACCAACTCTGGGTAATTAACTCACAAGTTTTATGATGGATTTTACTAAGTCAAGGTGGACTAAAGGGTTTGTTCTGTCACTAACAAATCCTAAGCAGCAAATTGATAAAAATAATAATTCAGAAATGTAGGAAACTCATGGATCAGGGAAATCGATATTGGTAGTGGTTCTCATGCTAGATCGGTTTACTAAACTCCATTAGGTTTATCCTATGTCTAAGAATTTCGACTATAGACTAACTCACTCTCGAGATGGAAGCCCCTTTCCTAACATGCTACTACACAATCTCTTGGCAATAAAACATGAATAGAAAGCACTAAACACAATTCCATACAACAATCAGTCAATAGCTTAAAAATTTTCTTTGAAAGAGTTGACTAACAACCTATTCACTGATTCAAAAAATTTATCAAACACATTTCGGTAAATAAATCTCCTATGATCTAGATTAGGTTAGTTACTCCTATTCTAGCATTATGTACACGAAAAGATTGAGGATACTTATTCTATTTCAGATCTAAACCATTTCTAGCAATCAAGTCTACCAGATCTAATCCCTAATCCATAAGCTTATGAAGATTACTCACAATTCATACCTAGAACACTTAGAGAGTTTTTAGACATGATTTATGAGAGGGATTGAGATTAGAATGAATTGGAATCAAGAATCAAACAATTAAGAACAATCAGATGGGAAAAAGGAATTGCAATATAAAAAGTACCAATGTGATCTCTCACAAATGTTTATGAAAAAATGAGATCTAAAACTTCAAAACCTAAGAAAACTTAAAGCAAAAAACGTGTCTAGGGTTTTTGTATTTGGATCCTTTTATAGGAGATCAAAATTAAGGGCAAAAAAGGAAATAAACTTGAAGTCGGCGGGGCCTCTGCCGGTCAGTGCAGACCGGCGCACGTGACCAGCACTGATTCTCCGTCAGACCTGGTTGAGTTCCATTGGTCTATCTTGACCGGCGGTCTTCATCCAGAACGGTCTGTGTAAGCTTCGCCGGTCAGTACACACCGCTGGGCCTGACCGGCGGTCTTCCTCCGGATCGGCCTGTTTGCGTTCCACCGGTCTGGTTTGACCGGCGGTCTTGACCGGCGTGGTTGGTTCTCCTGGGACTTAGCCATATTTGCTCCGAAAACGCTCCATAATTGCTCAGTTCCTCTCCTTCGCCTTCTTTGCACCTGGAATGATGGAAAACATGCAAATGCAACCTAGAGACTCTAAAATGCATCCTAAACTAATTCAAAACGAATGAAAACCGAATGGTAAAACCGGTAAAATACACACACATCAGTTCGTCCAGGCTACCTACCCAAAGAGAAAGCTACAACGAGGCAAGGCGTCAAAGTAGATAGAGACTAAAGGTGTTGGAGACGTCTCGAAGTTTGCAGACACCAAAACCTCCTTCTTGAGTCGGTCTAGTGACATAGCTTTTGTGTGATCCATGTGCACACATGTCCACACAAAATTTGAGCATAAACTTTCAATATTTTCCAGGTACTTAACTGGTAAGATAACAAATTTAATGAGTTAGAGTCTCCCTGAGTAAGCGAGGCACTTGGAGTTCCAGGAAAGGAACATAGTCCAAATACGATCTAGAAGAGGCTCATAATTTGTTTGCCTCATGCGCTTAGTCATCAAAGGTAATCCGAGGAAACAAATGGGCAGAGTTCCCACCGTGAACTTATGGCTAGAGATCAAATCAGTAATATCTGGTCCACGCCCATCTACAAAAGAACTTAGAGTTGCTTTTGTTAACAAATAGACCAGACATAATCCCAAACTAATCCATAAGCAATAAGAGGTCCAGGAATGAAGAGCGGGATCCATACGTGAAAACCATTTTATCATCTACGAAGCTTAAGTGATTAACGCCAAGAACGCGACACAAGGGGTGAAACCCAAGATGATTTTCAATGGACGACTTTGCTCGCCAAGACATAGAGATACAGAGACAGTGAGCAACCTTGCCAATTTCCACGCTTGCTAGGAAAGTATCTCGCATGCTCACCATTCACAATAACAGAGAACATAGACGTAAGAAATACAAACATGAATCCAGGTGGTGAATTGATCTGGAAGGTCCAACGCCTTAAGAGTTGCCACAATGAAGTTCCAATTTAGCGAGTCAAACGCCTTCAAAATGTAAAGTTTAGCAGCTCGCCGCGAAGAGACAAGGGTTTTGTGATAATCTTTCACTAATTTGGAGGCGAGGAGGACATTCTCTAGAAGAAGATGATCCTTCACAAATGCACACAGGAAAGGATCGATGATAGCCGGGAGATGATGCTTAATACAATTTACAAGGAGTTTGGAGATTAACTTGTACACAATGTTACAGTAAGAGATCGGCCAATAATATCGCATGGTTGGCTGCTTTTCACCCTTAGGCAGCAATGCCAAGAGAGTGGAGTTTACCCCTCACGGAAGGAACACGAAGAGAAAGAATGATTGAACCACAATGATGAGATCAGACTCACAATCGGCCAACAGACCACGTAGAACTCAACATGATAATTGTTCAGACAAGGCGCTTTATTGCGCGACATCAAAAATAGAGTACGAGTAATTTCCTCCGATGTGATGGGAGCAACAAGACTTGTTGCAATGTCAGGAGTGCATCGAAAGTCTAAAAGATTCGCGATCGCAATAATAATAGCAAAAAACATGTTTTCGACTGGTGCTCGAGAAAATTGGCGATATAGGTTTTCACCTCTATTTTAATAGTTGCATGATCGGTTAAAATGTTGCTTTCATTATCAGTAAGAGAGCGGATTGTATTCTTAATAAAGTATTCTATTTTTAACCGAATAGATATGTGAGATGATTGCATATATATTTATATTATTAAATATAACACAATAACCCTAAGAAAAATAGGAAGGTACAAATTAGGCTAATGTCTTATTTTAACAGTTTGATTATAATTACTACCATGAAGTAAGAAAATCTTTAAAGAATTTAATAAAATAATAATTTAATAAGTGGTAGCTAGATACAACAACAAAACATTTACACTTCGAAAATGTGGAAAGTTGGTAGTTATTTTTTACATAATTATCAGGATATTGTGTTTTTTTTTTTGTCGGCCCAGGATATTGTGTTTGATGTCCTCGATATATAATATTTAAATCATCTTAAATATAATTATATTTGGGGAAAAATTAACGGGTTCGTTTGCATAGCTATAGTAAACACGAATATGTTTTTGACAAATGTGATTTCCTCTGTCTCTGCTCATGGTATATATATGGTCTTCTATCTATATACTATTGGTAAATGCCGTCCTCATGGAAACTTATCATAGGTTGTGTTTGTTATTATTTTAATATATTTTTTATTTAAATATAATGGTAATCTCTATATTGTGATTCATTGTTACTATTTTAACATTTATATAACAAATAAAATAATAATAATAATACAAACTTTAATATATAACTCATAATATATTTATAATATCTAATTAATATTGTTAATGTTTTCCTAACCAGATTTATATATATAATAAAATACAGGAAACGAATTTCAATTTAATTATTTTCATTTTACAAAATATAGAATGATTGAATATAATATGATAATATTATACATATAAACATTATAATAGTTTTATATATCATATAATAAAATAAAAACAACTTCCAACATAAAATGCCAATAAAATGTCTGCATTATTGATGTAATAGCTAGTGTCATGATCCACTAGTAAAAGCATTGTAAATAGCTATAGAAAAGCCACAAAAATTTCGTGGGTAAAAAAATTATCCATGAAAAACCCATGAAAACTGGTCGTGGGAAACAAAACCCACGAAATTGCCACGAAAAATATTAGTGGTTAATATACCCACGAATTAACCACGAATTATATTCGTGGCTAATATAGCCACGAATTAACCACGAAATATGTTCGTGGCTAAGCTACCCACGAAATACCCACAAACTATTTCGTGGCTAAATCAATAGCCACAAATTTCCCACGAAATGTGTTCGTGGCTAAATCAAAATAGCCACAAATT
>OVAO01001008.1:3840-16936 GCA_900406285.1 Biscutella auriculata
GAGTCTATCGACATTGGAAATCAACCAAAAGATCTAAGCCTTGCACCACTCTCACCCGATCTCCTTCTGGTGACCTTTGAGTCAGGAGTTATGTTCCTCCGTGGTGAGAAGGTAGTTTCAACCATCAACCTTGGGTTCACCGTCACTGCTTTGGCTGTAACACCTGATGGAACCGAAGCCATCATTGGTGGAGAAGACGGTAAACTCCATCTGTATTCTATTAACGGCGACTCCCTCACGGAGGAAGCAGTTCTTGAGAAACACAGAGGCGCCATCAGTGTCATACGTTACTCTCCAGATTTATCTATGTTTGCATCAGCTGATTTGAACAGAGAAGCAGTTGTGTGGGACAGAGTCTCCAGAGAGGTAATATAAGATTATTTAAAACCTTGCGATGATTTCTCCAGCACAAACACTGATCTTAAGACGTCTGTTGTAAACAGGTGAAACTTAAGAACATGTTGTACCATAGCGCCCGCATAAACTGCTTAGCTTGGTCTCCAAACAGCACTATGGTTGCTACAGGATCCTTAGACACATGTGTGATTGTTTACGAAGTGGACAAACCTCCTTCCACACGCATGACCATAAAAGGAGCTCACTTAGGTGGAGTTTATGGTCTGGGATTTGCTGATGATTCCCATGTTGTAAGTTCTGGTGAAGATGCTTGTATCCGGGTTTGGAGCTTAACTCCGCAATAAGGAGGGTCCCATTCTTGTCTCTCTGGGAAAGCTTCTCAATACTTTTGAGGATCGTGTAAGGCTCTTTGGATCTTTCGTTTGCACGTGGCTGTGTTGGTGTGTGCGAGTGTTTTTGTCTGCATATTTTCGTCGAAATGATACTTTCTGTCTTTGTCAAATCTTTGTGAAAATGAGATCTTGAGTCATACTATTGATAGAGAATGGGACTCGAGATTAAGACTTGTCTATGCTCAATTATTTTTGAATGATTTTGGACTCTGATATTGATCACTTTTCTTCTCGACAAAAGTTGGTAATTGTCGAATGTTTCATACACATTTTACCACCTGATCATTCTTATTGATTAAAAAGCCTGACAACGAGTAATTAAGAATAAATTAATTATCTGATGAATAGTTAATCAACCTTATTAACAAAGAAAAAAAAAGAAAGAAATTAATCTCCATCTTCTTACACCAACATGGGTCCGTACCGTGACAAATCACTTTCGGACACATCTCTGTCTCTCTGTGGCTTCTCATGTTTCTTTTCCTCCTCCTCCTCCTCTCTGCTTCACACTACGGCGAATCTTCGCCGTCCGAAGATGCCGTCCCATTGGACCCCGGTAGTCTTAACAGACAAAGTTTTCCGGAGGGATTCGTGTTCGGAACCGCCACGTCAGCATATCAGGTGGAAGGCGAGACACACCAAGACGGTCGTGGACCAAGTATCTGGGATGCCTTCGTGAAGATTCCTGGTAAAATTTTATTATGAATTAAACAATGTAATGACAATCTCGGGTTAATTAGCTAATCAATCATTTCAACAGGGAAGATTTCAAACAATGCCACGGCTGAGTTAACAGTAGATCAATATCACCATTACAAGGTAACCAACACACTTACTATTACCTAATCTCAAAGATGCAATGCAATGCTTAAACATATTTTACCAAACAAAAAAGTGAATCATAAAGGAGAGTCTTTGACTTTAATAAAATTTCTACAAGTGTTTTCAATATTCATGATAAATCCTATTTCAGGAAGACGTAGATTTGATGCAGAACCTGAACTTCGATGCTTACAGATTTTCCATTTCATGGTCCAGATTATTCCCTGGTATTACTGTTTTCATCTATACATTCAATGTTTTTTTAGATTTTTATGATTACTAGTTTATGACTTCAATTTCAAACTTATGAACACAGACGGAACTGGTAAAATCAGCTTGAAAGGAGTTGCTTATTACAACAGATTGATCGATTATTTGATCCAAAAAGGTGTAAACTCATAAGACATTTATAGACACTTTGATTTGATGACTACTTAACCTTTTTATGAATATGATTTAATGCTTAGGGATTACACCCTATGCAAATCTATATCACTACGATCTTCCTCTGGCTTTGGAACAAAAGTATCAAGGCCTGCTTAGCAAACAAGTAGTGTAAGCACCAACCTGCAACTATATACTCTCTTTTTGGTCTTTATCTGCAAGATTCTCAAAAGTTACAAACTTTGATGATCATGCAAATTTGCAGTGAAGATTTTGCGGATTATGCAGAGTTTTGTTTCAAGACATTTGGAGATAGAGTGAAGAACTGGATGACCTTTAATGAACCGCGTGTGGTAGCTGCGTTGGGTTATGATAATGGTATATTTGCTCCGGGTAGATGTTCTAAAGCATTTGGAAATTGCACTCAAGGAAACTCAGCGACTGAGCCATACATTGTTGCCCATCACCTCATCTTGGCACATGCAGCAGCGGTTCAAAGATACCGCCAAAACTATCAGGTTTCTTTAAAGTTGTTTGTATAATATATGATGAAGTATGTACCAAACCTGTTAACATCTCAGGCGAAACAAAAAGGAAGAATTGGGATTCTACTGGATTTTGTTTGGTTCGAGCCACTTACTAGTGATAAAGCAGACAATGACGCTGCTCAAAGAGCAAGAGACTTCCATGTCGGATGGTGAAATGTTCAGGCTTTTTTGACAACTAAAAAATCTTACTGTAATATAATAATACATGGATGTGCTTATAAGAGTATTCTTTTTGGTCTGGGGTGATGTTTGAAGGTTTATTCACCCAATTGTGTATGGGGAGTATCCAGAGACGATGCAGAAAATTGTGAAAGAGAGACTTCCAAGATTCACAGAGGACGAAGTAAAAATGGTGAAAGGTTCCATAGATTTCGTGGGGATAAATCAATACACGACCTATTTTATGTCAGATCCTAATACCACCACCCCACAGAAGGATTTGGGTTACCAACAAGATTGGAACGTAGCTTTTAACTGTAAGTTCTTGTTCATTCGTGAATGAATGATCCCGTCTTGCTTAGATTTTAACATATAACTAGTTAGCTAAATTGGGAAATTAAGTTCATACTGAGAGATCTTAATCTATATACATGCAGTTGCAAAGAATGGGAAACCAATTGGTCCAAGGGTGAGATTAATGATTTCTTTTGATTCTTGTTAACTTCCTCTATTAACTACTTTTTAGTGTTAGCTTAATGAAGTAAACTAATTTTGTATAGGCACATTCGGAATGGTTATACAACGTACCATGGGGAATGTACAAAGCCTTGATGTACATTAAGGAACGTTATGGCAACCCTACTATGATTCTCTCCGAAAATGGTATTTACATATCTTTCTTGTTTTTTTTTTTTTTTTTTTTTGGGTAAAAACATGCATACATACATATCTTTCTTTGTTATTTGTATCAATAGATAAATCAAAGTGTTAAAGATTTTGAATACAATGTTTATATAGGTATGGATGATCCGGGGAACATTACTGTGGCTCAAGGAGTAAATGACACAACGAGAATAAAGTATTATAGAGACTACTTAACACAGCTTAAGAATGCGGTTGAGGATGGAGCCAATGTAACTGGATATTTCGCGTGGTCATTGCTTGATAATTTTGAATGGTTATCTGGATATACTTCAAGGTGCTATATTGGGTATTTGATTGTTTCTGGAATTGTTTGGTACTGTATGTTCTAATGACTCATATTTATTTTTTGGTCGTCTAGGTTTGGAATCGTGTACGTTGATTACAAGACCTTGAAAAGATACCCCAAGATGTCTGCTTTATGGTTTAAACAGCTTTTGAAACGGGACCCAAAATGATCTTAATGTGTGTCCATGAGTGGATTTTGATTGGAATTTGATGAATAAAACGTAGTAGTCTAAGTGAGTTGATTGTTTCTATGTTAGGAATAAGTCTTCCTGGTTTGTAGGAGAGACTATTAGTTTCTGTTTCAGTTAGTTATCTATTTTCTAGCTCTCTGTAAGTTCTATTTAATAGTTTTCTATGCCAACATATTGAATTGAAGTTTTTCCAATATCTTTCTTCTTGTTTAGCAAAGCTCCGAGGTTAACAAGTGGTATCAGAGTCACAACAAAAAGAAAGAACGATGGGTGATAAAGACGCATTGATCATACCGAAGTTTGATGGGGATTACGAGCATTGGGCGATGTTGATGGAAAATCTTATTCGATCAAAGGAGTGGTGGCATCTTAATGAATTTGGGATTCCACAACCTGAGAGAAACACGGTCATGACTGGGCCGCAGAGAACAGAACAGGCAGAGAAGGTGGTCATAGATCATAAGGTAAAAAACTATCTTTTTGCCTTCATTGATAAAACTATCTTGAAGACGATACTGCAGAAAGAAACTTCCAAGGATTTATGGGAGTTAATGAAGAGAAAGTATCAGGGGAATGATAGAGTAAAGAGTGCTCAATTGCAGAGATTGAGGCGAGATTTTGAGATTCTTGAAATGAAATATAAGGAGACTATCACAGATTATTTCTCACGAGTGATGGAAGTATCAAACAGTATGCGTAACCTGGGAGAAGAAATGCCAGACTCGAAGGTTGTCGAGAAAATCTTAAGGACTCTTGAAGAAAGGTTTACGTATGTTGTATGTGCCATAGAAGAGTCTAATGATATCAAAGAGCTCACAATGGACGGATTGTAGAGCTCCTTGATGGTTCATGAACAAAACATGAAGAGGCACATAGGAGATGGACACACACTTAAAGTAGAAGGTCAGTGGAGACCGAATAGTAGCAAAGGAAGAGGGGGTTACTCACCTCGCGGAAAGGGTCGAGGTGGAGCTACTGGTCGAGGAAGAGGTACCTCCAACATGGATTTAATCGAATGCTTTAAGTGTCATAATCGTGGAAGAAACAGAGAAGCTGTGCGAAATATGTCTGAAGGGAAAACAGAATAGACAGCACATACCAAAGAAGAGCGAATGGAAATCATCACAGAAATTGCAACTTGTTCACAATGATATATGCGAACCGATATCTCCCATTTCTGCGAGTGGTAACAGGTATGTTATCAATTTTATTGATGACTTTACACGTAAATGTTGGACCTTTGTTATGAAAGAAAAATCAGAGGCACTAAGGATTTTTAAGGAGTTTAAAGCTGTTGTGGAAAGAGAGTTAGGGATGAATCTGGTTTGTTTGCGAACTGACAGAGGGGGTGAATATAATTCGAAGGAGTTCGATGAGTATTGCAAGAAGAGTGGCATTAAGAGGCAGCTCACTGCGGCATACACACCACAGCAAAATGGCATTGCCGAAAGGAAGAATAAGAGTATCATGAACATGACAAGATGCATGTTACTTGAAAGAGATGTACCAAGAAAATTCTGGCCTGAAGCTGTGATATATGCGGTGCATATATTGAACAGAAGCCCAACAACAACCTTAGAGATGGTTATTCCAGAGGAGAAATGGAGCCAACACAAGCCATCGTTTGAGCATTTGAAAATATTTGGTTGTGTCGCTTTTGCCTTAGTTCCTTACGAGAGAAGAATCAAATTAGACGAGAAGAGTATCAAGTGTGTGATGATGGGTCTAAGTAAGGAATCAAAGGCATACCGACTTTACAATCCTGAGACAAACAAGATTGTGATAAGCCGTGATGTCTAGTTTGATGAAAATAGAGGATGGGATTGGGATAAAGAAGTGCAGAATGAAGAGCTTACTTGGAATGAAATTGTGATACAATCTGGAAAGGGAAATGATCACACTGTGCTACCAGAAGAGCCACATAATAATGATCATGGGGAAGAATCGAGTAGTGAGGAAGTAAATGGAGAAGAACCAGACAACCAAGGAGCTGTGGAAGTGACACAACCAGTGAACGTTGAGCCAACGAGAGAAAGAACAGAGAGACAAGCTCCGGCATGGATGTGTGATTACGTCGGAGGTAATGCGAGCTTTGTCATTATTGAGGATGAGGAAGAGATAGTTGCTCTCTTTGTTGCTGCAGAGGATCCAGAAAATTTCGAAGAGGCACAACAACAAGAGGTCTGGAAGCAAGCAATGCAAGCTGAGATTTCTTCTATTGAAGAAAACATAACATGGGAGCTCATGGATTTGCCAGAAGGAGCTAAAGTCATTGGAGTGAAGTGGGTATTCAAAACCAAGTATAATGAGAAAGGGGAGATTGATAAATTCAAAGCCAGATTAGTCGCAAAGGGATATCATTAGAGGTTTGGAGTTGATTTTGACGAAGTATTCGCACCGGTTGCGCGTCAGGACACGATCAGATTGATCTTGGCATTAGCTGCACAACAGTGTTGGAAAGTCTTTCAGCTTGACGTGAAGAGCGCCTTTCTCCACGGGGAACTGAACGAAGACGTTTACGTTGCACAACCAAAGGGATTCGAGATAAAATATGAAGAAGATAAGGTCTACAAGTTGAAAAAAGCCCTCTATGGGTTGAAACAAGCACCAAGGGCCTGATACTCACGAATTGAGAGCTATTTCATGAAGGAAAAGTTTGAAAAGGGCTATTGTGAGCACACGTTGTTCATCAAGAAAGAAGAAAAGAGTAATCTCTTGATTGTAAGTCTATATGTTGATGACTTAATTTACACAAAAAAATTCAAGCAGATTGAGGAAAGAGTTTAAGGATTCAATGATGAAGGAGTTCTCCATGACTGATCTTGGAGGCATGAAATACTTCCTAAGAGTTGAAGTGAGTCAAGGAACAGATGGAATTTTCATAAGTCAGTAAAAGTATGCAGAGGAGATTTTAAAGAGATACGGCATGGAGAGTGCAAACTTAGTGAGGAACCCGATGGTTCCTGGTCATAAGCTAATGAAAACTGGCGAAGGAGACAATGTGGACCCAACGATCTTTAAGCAGCTTGTTGGAAGCTTAAGATACCTTACCGCCACTCGACCAGACCTGATTTATTCGGTGAATCTGGTCAGTCGTTACATGGAAAAACCCAGTGAACAACACATGCTAGCTGCTAAAAGAATTCTGAGATATGTGCGTGGTACTACTGGTTTTGGAATCCACTACAAGAGGGGAGGAGAAAGTAAGCTTGGTGGGTTCGTTGACAGCGATTACGTAGGGGATAGTGATGATAGGAGAAGCACGTCTGGGTATGTTTTCTTGATCGGAGGTGGAGCAGTCTCATGGGCTTCAGAGAAGCAACCTATAGTGACTCTGTCTACAATAGAAGCTGAATTTGTCTCAGCTGCATATGGAGCTTGTCAAGCCATATGGATGATGAATATCTTGAAAGAAATCGGATCAAGGCAAGAAGAAGTTATAACCATATTCTGTGATAATAATTTTGCCATTAAATTGTCTAAGAATCTGGTTTTACATGGAAGGAGCAAACATATACATGTGCGATTTCACTTCTTACGCGAGTTAGTCAATGATGGGAGTATAATGTTGAGTTATTGTGCAACACAAGATCAATTGGCTGATGTGATGACCAAGACTGTTAAGCTTGACGTGTTTGAAGGACTCAGAAGAAGAATGGGTGTTAGAGACAAAGCAGAATAAACTGGAAGGTGAAGAAAAGGTTCTAGTTTAGGGGAAGAATTGATGAATAAAACTTAGTAGTCTAAGTGAGTTGATTGTTTCTATGTTAGGAATAAGTCTTCTTGGTTTGTAGGAGAGACTATTAGTTTCTGTTTCAATTAGTTATCTATTTTCTAACTCTCTGTAAATTCTATTTAATGGCTTTCTACACCAACGTATTGAATTGAAGTTTTTCCAATATCTTTCTTCTTGTTTAGCAAAGCTCTGGGATTAACAGAATTGATTGTTGAAGAAACTCTTTATGGACCCAAAAAGCTCCAATGCTTGCTACTTGTTAGACTCGACTCAATAATGGATTCCGAAAAAGAATCTTATAACACGATTGACATCACATGTTATACATATCAATAAATGTTTTTGTTTTGATATCTCAATTGTTGTCATTCACTCTCAGTTTGTGCTGTCGGCGAGAGTTGCAGAGGAAGAGAAATAAGAAGAAGAATACATTATTCACGTGAAGATGTGAGGAGGAAAAGTCTAAGAAAGTGGGGGCAATACATGGTCCAGTCTTTGGGTCCATTTAGGACTTAAACTTGATGGAATGCTGATTTGACTATTTTACCCTTGTCGGCTTCCCATGTTGCGTCCACGTTTTCTTTGTTTGGCGTTTTACGATTCTCGCGTGATGCCTTTATGCTCAAAAAGACGTGGACCGGACACGATAATGTTCTTCCCTACGTACATAGATTTCATACTATGGAATTTTTTTTTTTAATGGAAATTCAATTCTTTTCCTTAGAGTTCATCATAGTATTTCCACTTGGCTATATATATATATATATAAGTAGTTATGTAGCTTTTGTAATTTATTTTTGGGATTTATGCTTTGGTCACAGTTATCTACTCTATTATAGTTTGAAACAGAATTTCCTCGGGTTTTGAATATGATTCTCGTGGAGATCGCAGAACAAACAAAAATACAAAAGAGTCTCTGAAAACTTTCTGTAAAGTATTGTTTTGTTATACTTAAGAGTACGTACTTTAAAACATTTTAAAAGCTATATTAAAATGGGTAATGACGAAAAACATGTTTCACTTTCTTACTTCTCTACCAATATATATATCCGAAAATCTCGGCCACTGAACATGAACAGTTTTACTCGAGTTCATAGAGATAAACAATTGCAATTTTTAACAAGATAATTATTATCTGGAAACAAATCTAATTGTTGTAACAAAAAAAAANNNNAAAAAAAAACAGATCTAATTTGGAAACAAGTTTAAATGATATTTGGATCTATAGAGTTTTCTACATCTTTCGTCCAAAAAAGTTCTACTTCTTTACATGATGACTGTTGAAAATCGGAATATTGATATTGAACCATATATATTTCATTGACTCGTAATACACAAAATAAGTAAAAGATTAAAAAGCTATTTTGATAAATAATAAATTGAAAAATCCATTCCGGAATATCAAAACAAAACTTTAACTAAAACATGTCCTTCTTTTACTTCATCTCCAAAGGTGGCAATCGTCTTAGTTACTAAAAAGTAAAAATGTTAGAAGTTGATAAAAAGAGAAATTAATTAATAATTTTCATCTTATTAAAAAAAACTTTCACATTTTCCTTACAAATTTTCTGATTGTATCTACGAATTCAGAGTCACATTTTGAGTTTTTATGAGGCAGATCGCAAACTAATGAAAATACCCTCAATTTGAATTTTTTTATTAAAAAAAAAACTAAAGTGCATCTTAAATTACAAACAAAACAATTTTAAAATCAAATTTTGTCAAAGAACGTTGTCAGTAAACCCCTCGAACTCCTCAAAAGTTTTGAAATGTAAATGATACCTTTGAGAGCAAAAATACGGTAAATACCTCTCAAATAATTGTTCTTTGAAATTAATTTCAATAAAACAGAATCAAGACAAGAACGAGTCTAGAACCTCACAAAACTCCTGTGAATAGACTCGTATTTTAGTTTTTTTTTTTTTTTGTATAAATCATATTTTAGTAAAAAAACAAATTTAAACTCATAGGATAGTTATTCCAAATTGCTTACAACCTTGTAAATTATAAACATATAACTTTTAACTTAAAAATATCAAACTTTTAATGATTAAGAAAATATTATTAAATAAATAATAAAAAGTAGAACAAATAAATAAACATATATAGTGTGTTATGCAAAGGGTGAATAGTCACTGAATACCTATGCAATCTCTTAAACAATTTTAGATGGTTGGTTCATTTATTATTTTGGAACACACAGATCTATTTAAAGAACTAAAAACGCCTATAAATATCCCCAAGACACACCATTTCCATCATCTCCAAATTAAAACACAGTCGAAACGCACTCAACGCCATGAGACACCTCATCGCACCTCCGTGGCCGTTTCTTCTTCTTCTTCTCTTCCTCCTCTCTTCTCTCACCTCCGGAGAATCCTTGCCTATCGGAAATAAATTCAAACTCGACACCGGCGGTCTCAGTAGACAGAGTTTTCCAAAGGGATTCATATTCGGAACCGCCACGTCAGCTTATCAGGTCGAAGGCGAGACTCATCAAGATGGTCGTGGTCCAAGCATTTGGGACGCCTTCGTCAAAATTCCTGGTAGATTTCATTTCAACAGTACTTGGCTCAATTTATAAGTATTCTTTACCATTTTCTTAACATTAGTTTACTTTAAAATACAGGAACTATAGCCAAAAATGCCACGGCTGAAGTAACAGTCGACCAATATCACCGTTACAAGGTACCAAACTACTCAATTATTCTATTANAATCTCAATTATTCTATTATATATTTTCAGAATCCAAAAACTAAAAAGTGTAACATATTGATTTTGCATGTGTTCATGATATAATCACATTTCAGGAAGATANCAATTATTCTATTATATATTTTCAGAATCCAAAAACTAGAAAGTGTAACATATTGATTTTGCATGTGTTCATGATATAATCACATTTCAGGAAGATATAGATTTGATGAAGAAATTGAACTTCGATGCTTACAGATTTTCCATTTCCTGGTCCAGAATATTCCCTGGTATTACTATCATATATAGACGCTCATGTAATCTTTTAGATTAAATTTAATAAATAACTTCAAGCTCATGAATGCAGACGGAAGTGGTAAAATCAACTGGAAAGGAGTTGCTTATTACAATAGATTGATCGATTACTTGGTCCAAAAAGGTATAATATAATCATAACGTTTCCTATACACAACTTATTTGAAGATAAGATGACAGATATAGTAACGAATCTAATATTATGCTTTAGGGATTACACCTTATGCAAATCTTTACCACTATGATCTTCCATTAGCTTTGGAAAACAAGTATAAAGGCTTGCTTGGTAGACAAGTAGTGTAAGCACCACCAACCTATTATAACTACTACATATATACTCTCTTGTTGGGTCTCATTTGTAAAATTCTCGAGAGGTACAAACTTTTGATGATGCAAATTTGCAGGGAGGATTTTGCGGATTATGCAGAGTTTTGTTTCAAGACATTTGGAGACAGAGTGAAGAATTGGATGACGTTTAATGAGCCGCGTGTAGTAGCTGCATTAGGTTATGATAATGGTATATTTCCTCCGGGTAGATGCTCTAAAGCATTTGGAAATTGCACTCAAGGAAATTCAGCCACCGAACCATACATTGTTTCTCATCACCTTATCTTGGCTCACGCAGCAGCGGTTCAAAGATACCGCAAACACTACCAAGTAAACACCAAAAAAATTATAATAGTTTTTCTTATGTGCATGGTTCTTGTGTCAATCAATGTATTCATGTAACTTTCAGGAGAAACAAAAGGGAAGAATTGGAATTCTTCTAGATTTTGTTTGGTATGAGCCTCTTACTAGAAGTAAAGCAGATAACCTTGCAGCTCAAAGAGCAAGAGACTTCCATATTGGATGGTAAGTTTTGACTATAGAAACTCTTTTTCTTAAAATGTGGATGAGCTAATAAGTATGTGTTTGAAGGTTTATTCACCCAATAGTGTATGGAGAGTATCCAAAGACAATGCAGAACATTGTGAAAGAGAGACTTCCAAAATTCACCAAGGAAGAAGTGGAAATGGTGAAAGGTTCCATAGATTTTGTGGGAATAAACCAATACACGACTTATTTCATGTCTGATCCGCATCTCAAAACTCCTCCTAAGGATGTTGGTTATCAACAAGATTGGAATGTAGCATTTGGCTGTAAGTTCTTGGAACATTCACATAGATCTCGGATTTTTGTTTGGAGTCCTTTTTCAAATTACATCTTTTTGATCGTGAGAATGTATTGTATGATTTTGAAAAGTATTTATTAATCTATACACTTGCAGATGCTAAGTTGGGGAAGCCAATTGGTCCAAGGGTGAGTGACGACACATACATCATTCTGGGATACGTTTTAATGTTTATTTTCCCTTTTTTCTCTAATGAATTAACCCATTTACCACATAGGCTTACTCGTACTGGTTATACAACGTACCATGGGGAATGTACAAAGCCTTGATGTACATTAAGGAACGTTATGGCAACCCTACTATGATTCTCTCCGAAAACGGTACTATAAACGAAACAAACTAAAATCTCAAAATCTGAGATTTAGTGAATCGTTAAATAAATGTTTGGGAAAATATTTTTATAGGTATGGATGATCCAGGAAACGTTACTCTAGCTCAAGGACTACACGACACGACGAGAATCAAGTATTATAGAGATTACATAACCCAACTTAAGAAAGCGATTGATGATGGAGCCAATGTGACTGGATATTTCGCTTGGTCGCTGCTTGATAATTTCGAATGGTTATCAGGATATACTTCAAGGTGGTACTAAGTCGATATATATATACTAATGTTTCTGAAAATTGTTATAATGTTTCCATTATTTTTATTGCATAGGTTTGGGATAGTCTATGTTGACTACAAAACCTTGAAGAGGTACCCGAAGATGTCTGCTCAATGGTTTAAAAAGCTTCTGAAACGAAGCAACAAGTAATCATAATGTGTCCATGGATGAATTTAGATTTCAAAGGTTGGAATTGGTTGCTTAAGAAATAATGGGGTTGATTTAGTAACAGTGTGTATTTGAAGTGGTTAATTGTAACTTTAAGTCTCTCCTTCTACGACTTTTCAACGCAAATAATAAAAAGTTCAAGCAGCAATAAAATTTGCATAACTTTCAAAACTTGACATGATTCGAATAAAACATAAGAAAATTGAGCTAATATAAGCCACCGAGGTAGATTGAGCAGCTCAATATAATTAATCGTGTCATAGTGGATTTTGGTTTTGTTTATTCGGAGTACTAAAAGTGACCAAATGGACAAAAAAATATATCTGAAAGATTAGAATCTTAAGAAGTTCAATGTTCACTGGTTGATTAATTTCTTCTTTTGTCTGATAATTGTCTAGAGAACACACAAAAATTTGTTTAAAAGCCATGGACAAGTGCAATAGTTATAGCGTATGAAAGTAACTATGACGCTGCATTGCTCTTTGTGAATCTAAATTTCGCTTTTATGATGATGCAGACAGAAGAAGTCAGATGCAGATTGCGAGATTCAAGCATTTTGTA
>OVAO01001009.1:0-16930 GCA_900406285.1 Biscutella auriculata
GAAAAACGTGTTTAGGGTTTTTGGGGTTGGGTCTTTATATAGGAGACCAAGAATCGACTCAAATATGGAAAGTATATTTGGGGCGGCGAAACCTCCGCCGGTCAGTGCAGACCGGCGTGCCTTGTCCAGGGCCACTGCTTGGGCTGCGCCGGTCAGTGCAGACCGGCGCACTTGGCCTGCGCTTCTCCTCCAGGACTCCCTGCTCGGTCTTCGCCGGTCAAGGCTTCACTGGTGGGCCTGACCGGCGGTCTTCCTCCAGGTTCCCCTGGTCGACGTCCATCGGTCGGGCTTGACCAACGTGGACTTGACCGGCGGCCTTGGAAGAATCCAGACTTAGTCGTTTTGGCTCGTTTTTGCTCCGTAATTGTTTGGTTCTTCTCATTTGTTTCCTTTGCACCTTAAATGATGAAAAACATGCAATGCAACCTAGAGACTCTAAAATGCATCCTAAACTAAAGAAAAACGAGTGAAAATCGAGGGTTAAAATCGTTAAAATCCACACTGATCAATAGGTCAACGTAATACACCACCCAATGAGAGCATGCAACATTGAGTACCCCGTAGAGGTGGTCCACATCTCTCTCCCACATCATGTTCGTCTCTAGTCATGTTGGCATCATGTCATTTACCAATTCTCGATACCCTTTGGAGAATTCGAAGGATTTAGCATTAGTTTTGAACTGAACGTAGTCGTATAACCACTGGTTTTGGAACGAACCATCAACGAACATAATGCGCTCAGACCAGAATGGGGTTGGTTTTTGCTTGGACTTTATGATGAGGAGTCTAATATACGCCGAAATATGCTGTAAAAAGAGTAAAATTTTATAACTCAGTCGTCACATATTAAATAAACCAGCCATCAACGCATAATGCAACTCAGCTGTGAAGTATACTTACAGCATCGGTCAGCCATCCATATTGTCCCTTAGGTCCATCTGGCCAACACTAGTAAAAAAATTTCATATAGCCACAAAATTTCCGAGTAAAATTTTCGTGGCTAACAAAAACCCATTAATTTCCCACAAAAACCGACGAAAAAAATTTGTGGGTATTTTGTGGCTAGTCGTGGGAAAAACCCCACGAATTTGCCACGAAATATGGTTGTAGCTAAAATAGCCACGAATTAACTACGAAATTTGGTTGTGGCTAATATAACCACAACTTTCTCACGAAAAGTGTATGTTGCTAAATAAAAATAGCCACGAATTTCCCACGAAAAATGTTCATGGCTAATTTTTAAACAAAATTAAAACTCTAAACCCTATACTCTAAACTTATACACTTTTTAACCATTAACTTAAAACTCTAAGCTAAAAACTAAAACTCTATAACTCTAACCTTTAACTATAAACTCTAAATTCAAAACTTTAAACTCTAAACTCTAAACTCTAAGTCATATATTTTAAACCCTAAATCCAAAACAAAAAATTATAAAATCATATATTATAAACTCTAAAGATCTAAATCTTGAATAAACTCTACACCCTAAACCACAAAATAATAAAATAAAAGAAAAATATAAAACAGTATAAATAAATTCTAAACCTTAAACCACTAAACTCTAATACTCTAAACATTAAACATTAAATCATAAATCATAAACTCTAAACACTAGTTCGTATTTTCATCCCTCAACCCGTTGAGCGAGACGATACTATATGATATATTACTCTTATCAAATCCTTATCATTTTAAAATAATCATCTTTCACCTATATATATACAAGAACATATTAAACATATTTATAGAACTATATCTTAAATAATCCAAACATAACTAAACCGATAATTTTTATATTTTTTGAGAAATTGACTTTTTACTTAACCGAACCAAGACAAACAATTCGAACCGAACTAAACCAATAAATAATTTATCCCCAAATTGTCATACTATCAATAAGATCACACTAGTATATCGGTTAAACCCGAGACAAACCCAATTATAACCAAAACAAATAAAACTAAAATGCTATTACACAAATAAAAATAAACCATATTAAACCTTATCATTTCAAAATAATCATTTTTTCTAAATAGAAATTACGTTAATACCTTTTCATTTCAAAATTATCATTTTGAAATTATCATGTCAAAATAATCATCTTTTCATTTTTAATACCTTATATTAATACATTTTTATTTCAGATATAATAATATAAATATGATCAATATATATATATATATATATATATTTATATTATTATATCTTAAATAAACTGAACTAAAACAATATTAATTAAGGTATTATTATATAATAGTTATGGTAACAATGAACATAAATGTCAAGGTAGTCTAGTGGTTGAGTTCAATTGTGTAGTCCCTCATACCCAGGTTCGAATCCTACCTCACGCAATTAAAGGATTTAATTGAGGCGGCCATCGACGACAACGAGGTGGTACCGGCGCCGGCACCGATGGATATATATTTTTTTTTTCATAATTATTACCCACGAAATGTATTCGTTTGCCACGAAATAACCACGAATATTGTTACCCACGGGGCTATACCCAGGAATTTTTTTTCGTGGCTATTTTGTGGCTAAATCCACATACCCACGAGAAAACAGTATGTACCCACGAAATCTATCGTGGCTATGTCTATTTTTTTTACTAGTGCAATCCTTTCTTTCGGCGATGAGGACGTTGAAGAACGCACTATCATCATTATTTAACTCGGCCGCCAGTTTCTGATTTAACTCAGCCTCGAGCATCTCCTCTCTCTCAGCTTTCATCTTTTGTAGCCTCGTCGTCGGAGTCTTTTCTACCACAAGCTTCGCTACCATAGGCTTCGGTTGCCTAGGCTTCGGTTGCTTCGCTGTCGTAGGCTTCGGTTCCCTCGCTGTCGCAGGATTTGGTTACCTCTCGATGGTTGCTAGTCTTTTAGCAAGAGAAACACCATGACAAACGAAATCAGGAGAATCATCAACAGGATAATCATCACACCATTACCAAACTCTGTAGCCAATACCGGAATTAAATCCCACTTCGTTGAACCTATTTTTCCCCACACAGAATTTTTCTATCATCCCCCGCTTCAACTTTATGAGGGGCCCTAGCTGCGTCTGGACTATTAACGAATTTTGTATGTGGTGGCGGCGAGGGAAATGCTAAAGACGGGCCGTTTTGGATTTTTTAGAGGTCTTCGTGACTTTCAGCTCTTTCACTCATTCCTAGATGATCTTTCAGACGCATACCGACTGCTTCTACGACTGCTCGACCAATGTTCTTCTCCATATCAGCAAATCTATCATCTATCTTCTCGTGCATATCAGCAAATCCACAATACATGTTCTGCTCTATACAAGCAGATCTATCATCCTGATCGGCAAATTTTTTTCTAAAGTCTTGCACTATCGCAACTATGTTAGCCATAGCCTCCGTACTTTTCTCCTCTGTCGCGACAGAGTTTCTATCCATCTTCTCCTTATGGCCCTCCACACGAGCAATTTTCTTCTTCTTCTTTGCTAGTAGTTCAGGCTCACCCGAAATTCCAGCACTCGCTCTTTTCTTGTTTTCTTTGATATGTGCATCCCAAAAACCTGTAACAAACCGGCCTCTGTATATGTCCGCTATCAGGTTGACAAGTCTTGGGTCATTTGTTTCTCCTGGTCACTGAGCTGGAAACATGTCATCTAAAGAATCCTTCATCACCATATTCCTCACGCGCACCTGCACAAAGGAATTCATAAGTCAGCCTTCAAAGTAAAAAAACTCACCCATCGAATAACTAAACACTATATAACTCAGCCTCCAAAGTAAAAAAACTTCAGTCATAAAGTAAACAAAGCTGTCAAAACCTCGTAACTCAGTTACGAAGAAAATTAAAATTAGATAAATCAGTCTTTAACATTACCTTGCCATGAACTCTGAGCTCGTCGATGAGGACAGGCTCAAAAGCCGCACGTGTGCGGTTTTCACCCCAACAAAGAAGTGGAATGTTCTCTGAGGCATTTCTCGGTCCCTTAAAACGCTCTTTGAAGCAAGTGACAGATACATACGCCTAAGCCGATAACACGTACATAAAGCCGTTGACGTTGTATGAATCACCTGAGGGAGCCAACGACTTGATAGAGTCAACAAGAATTTAGAAAGCAGAACTACCCCATGTATATGACATCATTGCCTCATCGTCGAATACTCTTTTTGCACTTTCAAAGGGTATCCGAGAATTTGCATGCACAGCGTGAACACCAGCGGCTTGCAGAGCTAAAAGGTCCAACCATTTCCGCTTTTCTCTACTCCATACATGACAAACCTTTAATGCCTCCCTCAATTCATCGAACTTGGGTCCGTGCCCAAGCTCAACTTTCAACTCTTTCCAGAAATATGGGTATTGCTCGGGTTCAAACCTTTCCGTTGGAAGTGGGCATGTGTTTAGCCCAGTTATATCATGGAATTCCTTTAATCCAAACCTGATGGGTTGATCGTGAACGATACTCCAAATCTCCTTCTTGTGTACGCAAAGCTGTCTGCATAGTACGTAATGTACGATCTTACTAGACCAAATCATTTTGTTATCAGCAACCTTAGCAATGATTCCAACAGGGAACTGCTTCATTTCATCCCACACGTCACTGCCTATGCTTTCTTTAATCATTTGGAGGTCTCGCATATGCATATAGTGATTAAACAATTTATTTTCCAGATTAGCAAACCCGTCATGGTAAAGTCTTGGAGGGTAATCCGGTTCTTGATATTCAGAGATTGCAGAGACATCCATCTGATCATAAAAAAAAGAAATATAGATCAGCCGATATAAAAGTAAGCCAGACGAATTTGGAAAAATAACTGAGTCATAACATAATTACTAACCCAGACCTAAACCCTAAATAAAACTCATCTGAAACATAAAAGTAACCCAGCCGTTACATAAACTAACTCAGCCCTAAACCTTAAGTTAGTTTCAGCCACGACATTATATATTACCCAGCCGTTATAGAAACTACCTCAGTATATAATCCAACCACGAAATAAATTATACTCAGGCAAAACATAAATCAGAATCAACCGCAAGAGATTCAGACTCTGTCGCAACAGTAATTGAACCCAGTCTTAACAGAAATCAAACACAGTCGCAACATACCGGAGAAAACGACGAAGACGATTTCGGAGAAGATGACGATTTCAGAGAAATGACTTACTAACTAGAGTGTTTCAGAGATTTTGGAGACGAAGACAATTTCCGGGAAGATGCCGATTTCGGAGAAGATGGTGATTTCGGAGAAGATGACGATTTCGGAGAAGATGACGATTTAGGAGAAGATGACGATGTCGGAGAAATGACTTACTAGAGTGGCTTAGTAAATAGTTTTTTTTACTAAGAAATAATTAATGGCGTGTAGATTTCTTCTTAATTATACGGTTTCGGAAACTGTTTGTTTGTTAACCAAATTAAACTCAGTCATGTTTTTAATATATAAATCAACCATAGTGTACATGTGGCATACGGTTAAGTGACATAGATTTGTTAATTACAACTAACTCAGTCGCCTTTGTAACATAACTCAGCCATTAGTGACGTAGATTTGTTAATTGAATATAAGCGAGGGTGTCTTTTGTAATTTACTAGGGTGCAAAAAACACTCTAGTAATTTTTTAAAGATGTATATTACTCTAGTAATATTCCAACTTTTCTATATTATTCCAACATGATCACCAAACTCAGCAATGTAACTGCGACCTTTTCATCATGATTTTTATCCACTTTACACATCATTGTTGGACCTTTTTTTCCTTTTTTCATTCACTTCATTCTCTGTTTGTTGAATTTCTTCAGTACTAGGAATCTCATCAGTGTTAGCTTGTTGAGACTCTTGTTCTATAATGGCAGCTTCTTCATCATTCTCATTATGTTCTTGTCTAATCTGCCCACCTTCTGCTCATTTCTCAGAAACTTCTTGATGAGGTTCTTGTTCGTCATAAACTTCTTTCTCAACAACTTCAACTTCAAGCATTTCCTTCTCAACATCATTCTCATCTTCTACAACTACTTCTTTCTCATAAACGTCTTTCTCATAAACTTCATCTTCAGACATTACCTTCTCAACATCATTCTCATCTTCTTCCACAACATCTTCCATCATTACATCTAATTCAGCTTCTATTATATCTTTGGAAGACAGATTTACAACTTGTTGACTAACATCTTCTACCTCGTCATTTGAAGCAACATTCTTCTTTCTGTAACTTCTTTTCTTTGCTCCATGTCTTAGCGTATTCACCTTTACAAGTGTTGCAGGTGTTGCTTTGAAGCCTTGATGACGTTTACTAAGACGGGTCCCAATGTGTCATCCTCCTCTTGTCTTTGCCATTTCTAAAAGTAAAACCAAAGTTTATGAGAATCGTGTTTCATTACTGACAAACAAACATGATATTACTAACAAAATAAAAAAACTTGCATATGCATGTTTCCAAAATCTCATAATCAAAATCCAAAATATGATTCCTTTGTAGATAGATACTGATACCTCAGGATCAATCTACCTAGATCAAAAGAACCCAACATGCATTAAACAGAACCGAAATCAACAGAAATCAAGAACCCAACAGAACCCAATTCAACATAATCTCAAAATCAAACTTGCGAAATCAACAAACCCAACATGCATTTGTAAATTTGAACCTCATAATTGATGTAGATAAACTTCAAAAACAAACTTCTGAAATCAACAAAACATGCATTTGTAATTCTGAACATCACAATCGATTTAGATAAAACTCAAAAAGAAGCAATTAAACGAAATAATTAACTAATTTGAGTTCAAACCTATTTGATTGAACAATGGATCTTCAAATTGGAGAAAGAGAGAAATCGCTAAAATCATCATAGGAATCAGAGAGAGGAAAAGAAACCGCATAATTAATCGAAGAAATTGAAGAAAATAACTCAGTCAAATTCTATTGATTATTTTATTTTACATCTACGATCGAACTTATTTTTTGTTCTGCAATGTTTAGCAAACTATACTTAGAAAATTTATGCAGCCAACAAAGTTTTTATTTTTCCGCTAACTTAGCTATAGCGTTTTGAAAATATACACACTATATAGAAAACCAGATTCTATCTACAATATCAGTGACGCTAAAAATACTATCTTGTGATGTTATCAATAATCATATTTCTTGTAGTGATGATATATATATAGTTTTATATTTTTCAAGTTTTATTAGCGTAACACATGTTTAGAATCCGATAGACAATAGAAAATATATGGGATACAATTATGTTGATTGAACAAGTATTCAAAATAATACATACAATGTATTTTTGTACTTCTCAACCGACCACGTTCTTAATCTGATGGACAGTGACACACTTATGTTGATCGAATAAATACGCAATATAAAATGGATGATATATACTTTTGTACTTCTCATGTTTTATTAATCGAACACATGTTCATAACTGGTGACAATGGTCAATATATTGGATACACTCATGTTGATCGAACAAAAATTCAAAATATTATGGATAAAACATAATATTGAATTCCCCAAGTTTTATTAATCGAACTCATGTTTAAAATCTGATAGACAATATATGAAACACACTTATTATCTATTAACCGAACACATGAATGTAAATGATTTTTTTAATTTTTTTTTCAACATGTCGCCAAAAAGAGTATCTACTCTCTTAAAGAGATTCTTTTAATTAAGTAACCAGAGAAAATTAAAATATGAATTGCTATGAAAAAATGGTGAACCGAAAATGAAGAATGTATGGATAAATTTTTATTATCAAATCTCAATACTACCAAATTATATTCTTACAACAACATACATTTTCCTCCAATTAGTTTCATCAATATCTCAAACATCTACTCATCCTACATATTATAATATGGTCATTTCTCATTTTCCTATTTCCTTAATTTATTTTGTAAACTTCACAAATATCTGACCATGAATCCAAGTTTGCTAAGTTTAAGCTTACAGCCCTTTTATTTATAAGTTAATTATAGGCCATCTTTTAGATGAAGAATTAATAATATTTTATGATTAGGCAAAATTTCTCTTAATTTTTTGTTACGAATTCGAGTTTTATACATTTTGTGGAGTTATTTTTATTCAAAAAATTTTATTAATGGGTCGACCCATATTTTAAATTAGTGTGTGACCTAATATTTTTCAAGACCGATTCTAGCTACACACCATAGTCTATCAACTATTTCATAGTTTGGATCAAAGTTATAGCCAATACATTTTATGGGCCATTGACAAATATCAGGGACCCAAATATCATTCCAGGTCAAGACAATGTTTTTTTTTTTTGAACGGAATGTAATTAAAAGATCCATCAGGTTTTTTTTGTCTAGATCCATCAGTTAATTAAATATTTTTTCAACTAAATATAATAAGTATTAAATTTAACTGTTCCTTTCCAGAAATTCGCTATAATATTAGGTAGTCATTTTAAAAAGGGTCATTTATGCTCTAAGGTAGTTTACAAGTTTTTATTACATGTGAAGGCACCTTTATTATTCTTTGCAGAATATGTCACTTTTCCTAGGTGCTTTTGAGATTCTATTTATGTCTCTAACATTTTTGCCCTTTCATATAACTAGAACCATTTGTTTAGCTTTAATTCTGTTTAAACTTTTTGGTATTATATTTTTTTTTTTTGTCAAAAATAACTATTTTATTAACCTGATAAGATTTTTGACGGTGTGGTCAGTGTTTTTTTATGTGATAAGTGTTTCATCCATAAGTCAGTATATTTAATGTCATATTATATGTGATGTTCAGTTTTGACCTAACCATAATTCAGTATGTGTGATTATTGAATTATACACTATTGAATATAAGTCATAAAGATCACATTCACAAACCAATCAAATAAGCCCGCCTTAGATGGTAACAACATCACTGACCATAATTTAGCTTCGGATATACATAGTTGACCTATGATCAATTCTTCTCCACTAAAACATTATAGAACACCATATCCAATTATAATGGAAAACATAACTACGTACTTCTAAACTATTGAACATCAGTCACACTGTTCACATCCACAAGGATATAAAACAAGCCATCCTTAGATGGTTACAAAAATACTAACCCTAGTGACTATGTCAACGTGGGCTATAACCACCAAATATATGGTCATACCTCCTCAATTATAATTAAAATACATAGCTAGGTGTTTTCACGCTACTGCACATACGTCAAAATGGTCAACTACACAAAACAATATAGTAACTCTAGTCAACGTGACCTCTAAAACACCTAACCTATGGTCATATGTAGTTCATCAAGTACGAGAAAACTATATCCTCGAGGCCGACATCAATTAACTATTGGCGGTGTATGGTCAAAACTATACGACTCGTAAATCTATATCAACTACCTCTTGGCGGTGTATGGTCAAAACTAAGGAATAAAAGGCATCACGATATTGTAAAACAAAACTAGAATCACGATATAGTATAGTACTGACTTGTGTTCAGTGTAAATATATTGATATATTTATGACTACCTGACTTGTGGTTAGTGTTTAAATCGAACAGACATCCGAGAATAAACAGGACAATAAAAGCCGAAAGAATCCCTAATTTGTGGTTAGAGCGTGCAGCATGTTCTTGTACACAACTCTCCCGCTAACTGCTCCCACCTGCATATGTTTCCGAGCTACCTCGAGAGGAAAAGTTGTAGTGCTCGATAATGCACCAGCTAAAGAACCTATCAAAAGAGTCTCAACATTTCCAATCTTGTCTTGCTTTGAAAAACTCCACAATACTTTTCTTAAGGAATCATAAGCAAAGTAATTTGTAGCTGCGTATGGAACAACTCCAATAAGGCTAGGAGCTAGACCTCTGTAGAGTTCCGTTGGTCCTTCCTCACGTATAATCTTGTGAAACGCATCGAAAATCCCCTTGTAAATACCTCTCTGCAATTACAGTAAACTATCTGACTGAATTCTTTATCCAAAACGACATTACAGGTTCTAAGTTTCAGCTATGGGAGTGATAGATTTGCCTAAATGGATCAATCAGTATATAAACTTAGAAGGTATTGAGGAGGAAACCTGAATTGTAAGACGAGTCTTGACTAGTTCAAGAGGGTATGTCAAGAGAGTTTGGCTAACTCCAGCACAAGCACCAGCGAGTAATGAAGCTGGGATCGATGATAAGAAAAACTGACTTTCATTCTCTTGCCTTGACCACCAGCTAAGAGAATCACTGAGACGTTTTTCTCCTCCACAATGGCATTACTCTAAAGAAAGAAAATTTAAATTAAACTCACATTATCAAAAATGAAGTGATTTCAGTTTGGAACTTACATTATCAAATCCACCCGAAGAAGAACACTTTATTGAGTAACATAAAGCATCTCTTTTGTAGCTTCTACTAATCCTTTTCGAAATATCCAGTTTTTGAACTGAAGAACTTTTGAAACAAATCAAAATCGATTTATCAGTTCAGACAAAAAAGAGAGAAGAAAATGAGAGCTTGCCTTGATAGTTGAAGCCTAGAGAAATCGAGGTCGATTTGACTACAAGCCTTGCAAAGATTGACGGAGAGAAGATGAAGAGATTGTCAAAACCCTCGGGAGAGAATGTGGTGTATGAGTTCTCATACATTTGGTGATGAAGGCGGCTCAACCGACGGTGGTTTGCGGCTCAACCGATGGTGGGGATGACGGCGGCTCAACCGATGGTGGGGATGACAACGGCTCAACCGACGGTGGTGTAAAAGAGCTGATGTGGAAAATTTTTTCAGAATCAGGGTAAAGGAAATAACAAGAACTGCAAGATAAATATTTTCTACGATTGGGAATTTTAGAAATTTAGGGGAAGTTTTCTCTTAATAGATGAATAGAGAATGAAATAGGATTATTATATTAAACATAACTAAATTGATGGGTTATTGATTTAGTTAGATTTTGGTTTTGTTGTTAATTTGATATAAAATGAGGGATAGTATAGTAACTACAATAAGGATATTGTCTTAGAGTGAAAGAGAATCAAAATGTGTTCTAAAATGTAATTGAATTTAATAAAACTGTGTTAGACTGCAATTTTCTCTTTTAAAAAAAGTTGATAAGATGTTTAGATTTAACACAAAATGATAAGAAATTTTAGAAAAAATCACAATATAAAATAGATAGAACATACTTATTTTTGTATATGTAGATACAATATGTGAAATTATTCCATGTTTTAGGAAATGGTGTTTTTATGATTTTTGAGATATTATTAACTATACCGTCTACATAATTTATATTTGAGTTCAATTAAAAATGGTCAAATGAGTAATATTTATTACATTAACGGCCCCGAAATTGTTTTTTCTTTATTGAAAAATGACAAGAATTTGTGGTGTTGTTCTTTTCTACACTTTTTAATAATTTTGTGTTAAATCCAAATATGTGGTCATTTTCTATATAAAATGTTCATGTAGATTAATGATGACCTAAATGTTTTCTTACGAATGGTTGAATATATTAACTGATTGTAATGGACGATTGTTTTCATTACAATAATAATTATCTTAAATTATTGGAAAAATAATTGTTCAGGAATTAAAAATGGATGATCAATTTTTAATTTTTTGTATTATTGTAATTAGGAGAATACTCACACAAATGTACGGATTTATTTTTTAATATTATTTTTAATTATTTTATGTATTATATTAATTAAATTGTTTGATTAATTAAAATATATCATCTTTTAAAGTTTACTTTTACATTTTAATTTATAAAAAATTATGATATCTAAAAAGCATTTAAATGTCTTGCATAAATCAAATTCGACTTCTTTAAAGTTTTTTTTGAACTCAGCATGCTCTATGATCGGATGTAGCGGCTGATTCGTTCGTGGTAAAAGCAAAATATCATAATTTTTCATGATGATGAGCTAATGACTATGATAACCTTTGTGGAAGTTTATTTTCAATGAGTGTATAAGATTGGTTAATGATGTGATGAAGTTAAAGATCATTGAACCCTATCAAAGCCAAAAAAAAATCAAAACATGTAACATATCAATAAATTGATTTAATTAGATGTGGGAGTCCTTCCATTGTTTTCGAGAAAAATATATTAAATATACATGAGATTTAGATTCTCCAACAAGTATATCTTCTATGTTAATCTCAATATATGTCTTAAGCCCATCTTTTTCTTGGTTGAAACAATCACCAACATTATCCAGGCGAAACATATTTAGACATAAATCAAATAAAAGTAGCTTTATCATTATTTTTAAGGGGAAAATGTCGTTTTAATCTGGAACTACGGATTTTTAGCCAAAAGAACTTGAACTCCAACTAAGCCAAATAAATTCTATATTTTGATATATTTCTCATTTAAATATCAAACTTTCGTTGACTAAGCCGTTTTAGACTTAATAAATTCAACCGTCAAACAAACGTTAGTCATTTTTAATGGTTGACTTTTGTTAATTCTAAAACAACGTAGTCAACGAAAATTCGATACTTAAATAACACTAGTTTGAAAATTTGAAATTTATTTGGCTTATCTAAAATTATAAAAAATTAATATTAATTTGAAAAATTAATTTTTCAATATTTATTTGTCTTACGATATTAAGTTAATATATATTCAATCACTAAATATAATGTTAAAATATTAAAAATGAATCATAATTATTTATGTTTTAGTCGTAAATGTAGACCATTTCATTATATTTTACTAGGTTTGACATTGGATCTTAAACCATTTTAAGTTACAAGTCCTTATAAATGATATATAAGTTACATACTAAATCATTTTAAATGTGAATTAATCCATATATAAGTTTTATCATAGGTAAACTTTTATTTTATTTGTGAGGTTTTGTTTTATCGAATTTATGAAGGAAAGTAAGAAATGAATGCTTAATCATCTATTTCGGAAAGAAAGTGAATTTTTGTTTAAAAACTTCTACATTAATTACAAAACCAAAGTGAATGAAAAAAGTAGAAATTCTTTCATAATTGAAAGGATTATAACAAAAATTTGCAATAATATTTTTTTTGTCAATAATCAATACATGTGTAATATAACGGGCTCCAATCTGAGTCGTAACACAATGATCGGAGTAGTACAAATCACCAAACTATGTGTCAGGTTTATGGAGTAAGATTTTTTTAAATAAATATCATTATATGCAATAAATGAAAATGTATTATATTAAAATAGTTTATCTACTTAAAATTATAATGAACCATTTCATTTAATGATTAGAGAAATATTTGATAACAATAATATTAGTTCTCTACAATAATATATCATAATTTATTCAACAAATATTTAATGATAAAATCTATAATCATGTGGTAATAGAAAATCTATATTTAAAATAAAAGAATATTTAATAATTTAATAAATATGCTAGAATGATATTCTTTCTAATCACATTTCATTAATATATACGTGGGATCAGTTTTAGTTATTTTTAAAATATAAGAATAAGTATATTTAAAACTAAATAGCCATAATTTATTTGTAATTTTTTGAATTATTTTTTACTTGAAATTCATATTAACTAAACATTGTAAAATCACTAAATATTGAAAAATGTTATTTTTCAAATTAATGTTACAAATCCCAAAAGTCAAGTAAATCCCAAATTTTTAAATTAGTGTCATATAAATATCAAACTTTCGTTGACTAAGTCATTTTAGACTCAACCAAAGTTAACCGTTAAAAATGACTAACGTCTATTTGACGGTTGATTTTTCTGGGTCTAAAACGACTTAGTTAACGAAAGTTTAATATTTAAATGTGAAGTATATCAAAATATATGATATATTTGGCTTAGTTGAAAATTCCAATTTTTTGGCTAAAATATTGTAGTTCGAATTAAAATGACATTTTCTCCTTTTTAAATCAATTACGCACAAAAAATATATCTAAAATAAATAAACTTTGTATGAAAGAAAAAATAAACATCACAGTCTATAATTTTTGAACAAAATGTAAAACCCAGTATCTCTCATTATATAAGATCGTTTTGATAAAAAAAGTTATCATGTTTAGGTAGAATTGGGGATTTGATCATATGACCTCAATAATACCTAATATGACTACCAACCACTTGAGCTAAATGAATATTTTTAATAAAACTTAATAAAGAATTATATTAAGAATTATGATTGTAGAGGATGAGCGTCACATGTCATCAAATGAGAGAACCACTCCTCTTATTATATATAATATACACACTCAAACTCTCCCTAATAATAAATTGTTCATAAATTAACCGCTCAAACTTTGAACTTCTACGTAGACCATCCTAATAAGAAATTGTTCATCAATTAACTCCCCAAACTTTCATATTCAAATTTTATCCACATAATCAATTGAAAGTATTACCAATTATTTGGATAAAATTTAAATATAAAAGTTTAGGAGGTTCATTGATGAACGATTTATTATTAGCAGGTTTACGCAAAGATTCATAGTTAGGAGGATTTGAGTATGGGTTACATTAGTTCAGAGGATTAAAAATCGACCAATAAAAATTTAAGAAAACTAATACTAATAAATTAGAAAATGCCAGTAAAAAGTTTTTAATAAATTTTTCTGAGTTGTTTAATTAGTTGAATATTAATTTAAAAATTAAAAGTTTTTATTAACCTATTTAATAAGTATTTTTGGACAAGTAATAAAAAATAATTAAAATAATTAAAATATAAATATATTTCATAACTCGTTTAAATATAAATTAGAAAATGTAGAAAAATTATGAGTTTAACACGTCGTTAGTCCAGTGGTAAAACATTTGGCATCATTAATTACCAGGTCAGCGTTTCGAGTCCCCATGAGATTATTTGCTCCTCTCCTTTGTGAGAGTTTGGATTAGTGAGTCCGCCTTTTGTGGTTCACAAAAGTTGACAAAAAATAGGTTAAAAAACCTTAAATTTTTAAATTAACATTCAACTAATTAAACAAATCAAAAGTTTGTTATGGAATTTCTGTTGGCATCACTTATTACCAGGTCAGCGCTTCGAGTCCCCATGAAATCATTTGCTCATCTCCTTTGTGAGAGTTTGGATTAGTGAGTCCGCCTTTTGTAATCCACAAAAGTTGACAAAAAATAGGTTAATAAAAACGTTAAATTTTTAAATTAACATTCAACTAATTAAACAAATCAAAAGTTTGTTATGGAATTTCTGTTGGCATCTTCTAGTGTATTAATCTTAGTTTTCTTAAATTTCTTAAATTATACTATTGTGATCCACAAACAAATTCCTACAAACTATGAGCCTCTACGTAAACTCTCATAATAACAAAAAATAGATAAAAATATTTGTGGATATGACACGTGTTCTTCAATCACTTTTTTTTTAATATATAAGAGGATGATCAGAATAAAAAAAAAACCTAACTTACGATATGGTATTGGGTGGGGTTAAAAATCCATTTGTTGTTTTGGATCCGTTCAAATTTGGTTCAGATCTGTTTAAATTCGGTTTAGATACATTTGAAATTATAGGTTTTTGGGTTGATGGTTATAAGATTCATTCGAGTAATATTATTTTTCGGGTTGATTTCAATACGGATTGGGTAGATATACCAAAATACTTTCTGATCTCGAATTTTATTCGGGTTCAAATATTTTTAAAGTGAATACTGAATAAATATTTGAATACAAATAAACCCGAAAACTTAAACCGTAATTATTAAAATATCACAAAAATACAAAGATAAACATAAAAATAAAACAAAACATTAAAATATATATCTAAAAATGAATAATTAATATTTAAAAATATATCTCCAAATATAATAATATTATTAAATATTTAGATTTAAATTTGGATTACCAAAAAAAATTCAAAATTTTCAAACAGTTAAGATCTAAGATTTAGTTTTGATTTATTCAGATCTAAAATACCTCACAAATAAAATTTGATTAGATGATTTAATATTTAAATTTAAATTTAGATACTTTTTTTGAATTTTTGTTGTCAAGCCCTAACATGATATATGAAATTATCCTAATTTATCATATTAAACCAAATTTGTTGATGTGAATAAAAATTTCAATAACCCATAACCGTAAGACCGAAAAATCTTGTTCAATTGTTCTGAGGAAGAAAATTTTCTTAAAAATTGAATACGTGTACTACCCAAAATCATGTGACCACTGATCTATTTACTCGACCAAATATTATAACGATTCCGTCTTTTCGAGAAGCGACCTATCTATAATTCCGTCTTCTTTAGAAAAAAATTAAACTTGTAGCTGAGAGACGAGATCAATATATAACCCTGTTGCAACAGCTATTTGGACACATGGTCTACATCCAAGATGCTGAAAGGCTTTTGGGAACAAAGGCAGACCATTAAAAAAAAAAAAAAAAAAAAAAAAAAAAAAAAAAAAAAAAGGGAANCCAATAAAAAAAAAAAAAAAAAAAAAAAAAAAAAAAGAAGAACAAGGGAAGCAAAGAGTGTAGTTTTGTGTCACGAACCGGTATAGCCATGTCTCTAAGACGAGCAGCAGTAGCTTGATGAACCACTACTGGTCTGTGTGGGGTTTTGTTTGAATATGTTCTTCTTCCCTCCAGACGAACCTTCAGCAGTAAGACTTGGCGTTTCCAATATCTGCAGATAAAACAACAACAACAACAACAACAAAAAAGAAGACAAAAGCTCATCATAATCCTCACCACAAAAATAAGCTTGAAGAAAGGATTGGATTTTTACTACCTTGAGAACAAGCTCTTCAAAACATTGCTCAACATTGACCCTAGTCTTTGCGCTACACTCCAGGAACAAGCATCCGTACTCCCGAGCAAAGTCTATGCCTTCTTTTTTAGAGACAGCCCTTTCACTCTCCTGGAACATGACAAGTTTCAATAGTATTGGTTTTTTAAGGAAATTAACGTTTAACCATAATCTAAACAAATTTCGAACCAACAAACCAAAAACCACTTCAGTTTAATCAATCTGGCAAACAATCACAGACCTACT